>BJBW01006002.1:15043-63047 GCA_004320125.1 Scolopax mira | reverse complement strand
GGACAATCACCTCTCAGGTCCTACTCACCACACTGTTCTTGATGCTGTTGGCCTTTTTGGCCACCTGGGCACACTGCTGGCTTGTGTTCAGCCCACAGTCGACTAACACCCTCAGGTCCTTTTCCATAGTCCCACTTCCATCTGCAGCTCCATGTTGAGGGGAAGCACTGATCTGCTTCCTTAGAACTTTATGAGGATCCATGACCATAAGGCATTTGTGTGGATGGGGTACCTGGTGGTACCTGCTGGCAACCCCTTCTCCACACACATGCAGGTCACACTGACGAGTCTCTGGGGCCGCCTTGCTGAAGAAAATAACCTTTGTGCTCAGTTTGGCTTGGCAATGCTGACCAGAAAACTAAATCTCTCTCAAAATCCAAGTTTTAGGCCACAAAATCCTTGCGCATTCACAAACTGGAGGGATGAGTACCATGCAAACTGGTATGGAAACAACACAACAATGAACCTTTCCAGTCTTGGGGGGTGGATAATTTATCTCTCTTCTCATCTTCTCTCCAGCCGATTTAATTTGCATGCTTGGAATGCAAAGGAACAGGGGGATGTTCCTTATAATCCAGCATGGACATGTGCTAAAACCCTCATGTTATTTTTATAATAGTATTTTTTAAATTAAGATTCTCCCCAGTGGGACTGTGCACAGTAGTAAAGTTAAACACCCACATAAGTGATAGCAGGATCAAAGACCATGAATCACAGAGGTTTCCTTGCAAGCACGTTTAGTAGGATGAATAATTTTATAGATACTTCATCCTAAAAGAAGAATCAATAAAAAGACACATTGCTTTAAAGATGTAAAACTCTAACAGTAGGAGAGGGCAGAGATCACCCATAAAAAGCAATCTGTACAGTGACAATGAAGAAACAAAAAAAGTTAATGATTATGTTGTGCAGATGGAAAATGCTAACTGCTAAGCCAAATTAAATAAGATCTGAAAAACCAGTTGCACCATCTCTAGCAATTTAATTTACTTCTCTTTAAGTAGAAGTCAAGATAATGATCATTTGGGAGAGCTTAGAATCTAAAAATTCATTGGTATACCCACTCTGAGCATTCTCTCTCTATTTTAATGGTAAGCCCACCAAAAATGTTAATCCTGAAAAAAGCCCCACCACAACAAATGGCTGTATCGAGGCACAGATTTCCTCAGAAGAGCTGGAGAAGACAGGAGGAGAGGAGGAGAGTGCTAATTTCTTACTACCCTGAAGGGCCACATCTTGCCTCCGTGGCTGCTGTTGACAGCCTCCATGCCTAACACATTTTCGGTGTCCTCTGCTGAGGCTGCCAACACAGTATTAATTTCTGGACACGCAGCAGCAGCACCACTCTGGAAATACAGCTAAACCCACTAGAGTGTATTACAAAAACTAACTAACTTTGAATCCAGCACCTGCCTCTGATGGGAACCATGCACTTCTGTGAAAACCTCCAGATTCCATCATCAGAGGGCTGCTCCTCACTTAAAACATTATAGCTCGGGTTGAAAACAAATGATTCTGTTACAAATAATCTGGGCTGCAAGGAACCATACAGAAGCACAATCCCACACCTCCGAGAGGCAGATCGAGTACCAGGCAGCAGAGCCTGGATCCTTATCCCAAATGAGACGTGTAAAGCCTCTGTTTATTTCTTGTTTACATCAGTAAATACCAGGCTTCACAGTGCACAAGGTACGTCGCGGGAATCTCAACTCACAGTAAATTAATCCGGTTGTGGGGGAAGGGCAATCACAGGATGGATTGAATTAGCACATCCTTTGCCTACAGGGATTTCTAAGAAGTCGTGACACAGAAGCAAAAACCATGTCTCCCGAGGCAGATCTCACAAGGAAAAATGATGGTGAGAAGAGCATCCCGATTCTGCTCAGCTACCTCGTGCTGCCAGCACACCTTGGAAAACCTCAGGCCAGAGATCAAAAAAATTCTACTTTTAGAGAGAAATTTGTAGGGCTTTAATTAAGAACATATTGAATTTATTCTTTAATTAAGAACATACATTTATCACATATCTGGGAGGTTTCTTTTGAAAGAAACCCTGGTGATGTTTTCTCCTGTACTTTTGTACCATAGTACAAAATATACCATAACCAAACCCTGTTATGGTGCAGCCCTGTGCTACGAGACAGTGAGAGGGTGAGATGAGTCACATAAAACTCACCACCACCACGGGGCTTCTGGCTCCGTTCCTCACACCTTCTCCCAGCCACATCCTCCTTTCACTTGCAGAGCTCTCCAGGAAAACACATAGCTTTCTGCTAAGCTCTTATAAAGCAGGCCAAGAGCAGACACCAGCTGGTAGATGGGCTCAGGTGATTTCAGATGGGCAACAGCTGAAATTTTCCCAGGTATCAACTGGGAGAGAGGAACTAAAAAAAAAAAAATAATGGATGGGGAACTACTGTTCTGCCCCATTCTGCATGCTCCTAGCACTGCTTGCCTGCACCCAGTCTCAGGCACCTTTGCCACAGCAAAGGGCTAAGTCACTCCACGCTGGGGCTAATTAGAGCTGAAGAAGGCACGTGATAGCCAGCAGAAGCAATCAATACTCCATAACTCTTTCCGTGGCTTTACTTGAGATTTAAATCCTTGCTCTTATAATCCTTGCCGATCCCCAAAATCTTGGCAGCAATGGGCACGTTACATGTGCTTGAAATGTTATTTGCCTGTTCCAGCAGCTTTTCCCACAGCCCCCATGGGGAGTCCCCATGCTGGGAAGCTGTGGTGGTTCCCAGGGGCAGGCTGCCTCTTAAAACTGCCAGGACCATCCTTTCTCCCACCGACACTTGTGTACCATCACCGCAGCAACCGCAAATTAGGAAATATTAGGAAAACAGTAAGGCTTATTTTAGCTATATCCTAATGCCATGTAGCACCTGGAAGGGAGGAAGGGAACCAGCACCGTATGAGCAGTCCTACTGCATTTCCACCCTGGAAGTGTTCCACAGCTATTTCTGAGGTGACGGGTACGACACCTGAGGAAACCTCCCAATAGATAACCTGTTTTCATTCTTTCAGTGTTCCTGATACAAAATGAGCTGTGTGAAATGTTGGGCTAGACCTCTCTCTAGCCAAAGCTCTTCTTTTTCACTCCAAGGCGGAGACGGTCGGAGCCTAAATCTTCAGGGCCGTGAGGGATGGCTGGAGCACAAGCCTTGGCTGCTGTGCCCAGCTGCTGCCGCTGCCTCACAGGCTGAGCCAACAGCCATGAAATGTAATTTCTCTACCAAACGCTGGTGTCACGATCACTCGCTCTTGAAACACTGCCTGGGACTTCAGAAGCATATTTATTAAGTAACACAAGAGCTGCCCCTGAAGAGGTTCCCAGGAAGATAAACTGATCAAGCGAGAGCCAAAGCAGAGGTGAGGATGAAGGGATTTTATTTGATATTTGCTTCCAGAGGCTTAAATAAATGCTTTTTAAAAACCTAAAACATGATACTGAAGTGTTGAATCCCAATGCTTTTGGCAAAAGCTCCCTCATCTAGGAATGATTTCATATCAGCCAAGCTGTTAAGCAGAGGTTGTCATGGCAACAAGTTATATTCAAATGATATGGCCAGAGATATACTGTATTTAGTGAGTTCTTCATTTGCTGCACATTGGGAACATGTCAGGACTAAATGATATTGCATAACTTTGTTTTGTTAAAAACAAACTGGCTCGCTGCCCCTTTTTTTCTCACAGGCTGGTGTCCAGTCCCACCTGGGATGCAAATTTTCATGCACAGGTCCCATGGTTGCTGCAGGCTCCCATTCATTGTGGTCTTCCTTCAAATGCATGACCCTACCAAAGTCAACCAAGGTATTGAAGGTCAGGGAGAGCCAGGAGGTATTATAGCAGCTTGCTGGCTGAAGTTTACTCTGGTGGGACCAACTTGGTTGGCTGGAATAATATGCCCCAGGAGGAGACCCTGAGGTATCTGCTGGTAATGAGCCATTTTTGGGTCAGTCTTTGGAGCTTCTCAAAGCAGAAGAACTTTTCCTTAACTTGTACAATTGACATAACCATTCACTGGTCCAACAAAGAAGTGCAGTTCAACAAGATCCTTTCCTTTCTTACTAAAAAAGTTCCCACATACACATTGTGCAAGCCTGAACAAAAAATCTATACAATTTCATCCATCCATGGGCATCTCCTAAGTGTCCGTGACCTCCTTGTAAACACAGCCCTCTGATTAACTTACCATCTCTAAGTGATGCTAGAATAAATCTCAGAGAGGATAAAATACATATTGAATTTATACATCTGCTCTTTTAGCTGTGGAACTGTTAAAAAGTACAAGAATTTTGTTCCACATTCTAGGAGTAAATACGTATCCTTTTTTTGTTCCACGTTGTAAATACATATTCTTTATTTAAACAAAATTAATGAAATGGTTCTTGATCAAGTTATCAACCAAAATCAAAGCACCTTTGGCCAGGACACTGTGTGGAAACTTCAGCCTGAAAAGTGAAAACAAAAATGAAAGCCAAAATTGGTTCCAAAATCACTCTCACTGGAACTGGTGTTCCAGCTCACTGAACTGTTGTTCAGCTTTTATGGAGCAGCATCCAAAGTGTTTTAAGCAGTCTCCCAAGGGATCAAGATTCCCGATTGCCCAGTAGAAGCTGAGCATTAGGTAAAATTTTACCCTTAAAGTTGTTCTGTAACTGAAGACACCATAAAATGTGCCACAGGAAGGTGATGGCATCTCACAGCCTCTGCCAGGTGTCTCCGAAAACAGAACGGGAGCTTGCTCACTTCTGGGGCAGGGAATCCTGAATTTCTCCAAGCTTTCTGTCCATTACAGTTTCCAAAGGAAAAACCCAAGGCCAAATAGCTCCTCTGGGATACCACAGGACAAACTCCTGCCAGATGTAGAGATGAAGAAGGCAGCACCAGACCTCTACCCACCTCAGATCAGTGTGCTCGCTGGAAAAATATCTGTCTTTCCAGGCTCCTTGATGCAGTGCAGGATCACAGCTCTCTCTGGTTACCAGTGCCCGTGAAGGACAGCTGAGCCTCATCCAGAGCCCTTTCCAGGTAAGTCAAGGCACGTATGGACTTTAATATGCTTTAGATTAGACCTTTCCTCTTTACATAACCATTTTCAGAGAGCTGAACTGGCTTGACTCAGCATCCAGTCCATGCACCAGGTATTAAGACACTTGAATTTCTTACTTTGGCTTTGGATACTGGGCTTCTGTTTTCATCCCCCCAAGCCTTCCCACTCCCCACACCTGTTAGGCACTGGAGTTATCTCTGGTGCTAAAGAAAGAGGTACCCAGAAAAGGTGAAGTCAGGGGTATAAATGCAAGAAACCTGACAGACCTCAAATCTCAGTTATATGTCAGGAACAGACTCCAAGCAGCTTTCTTTTCCTTATAGCCCAGTAAAATATCTGCAGAGTGTTTCACTTAGATATTGCTTCCCTGAACATGGGCATCCCAAAATAGCATCATCCACAATGCTATTCTGTGGTACATTAAATCAAAAAGAATGTTATTGGCACCACATCTGGCATTGGCTTTGATGTGGAACTTAAATACTGATCTTTTTTTTTTTTTTTTTTTCTTTTTACAGCCTGGAAATAATCTGCAAGAGCCACATCCTACACTCCAAGCAAACCATGTTAGCCTGTACCGCAGAGTAAGCCTGGGATGGAAAGCCTTATCCATTATTGATGTTGTAAAAAATAAATAAATAAATTCTAAAATATGAAAAAAAAACCCCATAGAAAATAATACTTTTATAGGTTTTATGCACATCTCTTAAAAATTATGAGCTCAATGCTGCTCTGAAGTTCAGCTCATAAGGGTCATTCAACTTTCTTCATCATGCTATCACATTTGGTACCCGTCCAAGCCAGCAAAGCCAAGGGCCCCTCTGGAAAGAAACCACTAGAGGGAGACTGACTTCAGCAATGTATCCCCCAAAGGGAGGAAAATCCTGAGCATCATTTAATAAAATCAAGATTCAGATAAATTATACTCCTTATAGCTCAGGTTAAAATTACTCTTTGTGTTTCTTCTTCACAAATAAAAGTGGATGAAACTAATGGGTCAAGTTTGTCTTCGTTACCGTAAATTGAGGGAGCGTCATGTAAATGGGATCAGGCAATCAGGCAGTCACCTATTCTTCTACTGTTTGTAAGAGAGGTTAGGCCAACTCTATTAAAAAAAAAAAAAAAAAATACCAAAAAAAATACCCCAGCCACTGAAAATACTAATAGCTGTATCCTAGCAACATCACGGATTCCATGTGGACTTTGTTCTGGAGTCTACCGTCTTATTTCATCAAAATTATTGACTTTCTCCAAGTCTCTAAACGACCATCAAAACCCAGTTAGCGCTTAAAAAATACAAACATTTAATTAGTCACATTAATAAGAAAAAAAAAGAAAAAGAAAACCAGCATTGCTTCTTTCTCCTGGAGCTCTGCTTAGCTCCCTTTGAAATCCATGTCAGAATTCCCACTCCATTTATTGGTAGCAGAGCTGGATCCCTCCTTTGAGAAGAAAAGCTGGAAATGGCCCTACAGAAGTTGGCAGATGAGGTCTGTTTCCCAGGTTGGGCTCATGCATCGCGTGGATGAAATTCATATACCTCTCCACGGTCCTCCCAGTCATCATATCCTTATTGGAAAGGTAAATGATACAGAAAGGCTTTCTACAAGGCTTTTATACTATGCACATAACCAATGTCTTTTTTTTTCCCCCCTAAGCTTTGTTTCTATTTAACCAAAACAATTTTCTTCAAGACCACAAAAAAAAAATAAAGTGAAATCCTGTTGGATCTTTCCCAAAGACCATGCCCTCCTCCTCTCAGGTGTGAAGACTTTGGGTTTAACACAGATCAGGGAGGTTCTCCCTCACCAGATCTGCATCACTGAAGTCAACTCTATGAGATAACACACAAGAGCAAAAGGCCAAATAAATAAAAAATTAACCAACCCATCTGACCCAAAGAAAAACACCTCACACAAGAGGAACAAGGAAGACAAAACCCAACCCCAAACAAATAATCTGTTTGTTATTCTTAACAGCTTGCATGATGATCAGAGGAATCCCGGGGCATTTTGGCATTTAACTCCGAGTTTGGGCAGGCTCAGATTTTGGTCACAATTTTCACTCAGCTCCAAACTACACCACAGCTTTTCTGACAGTTTTTATCTATTATTTCAAGCCCTGCTTGAGTAAGTTAGCAAGACCTTTTACCAGAGAGAAAGTGCTATTAAAATAATAGATTCCTTTTCATCAGCCTGCCTTAAAAGCTCGGTTGATAGGATAGTACAGTAAAAACATGTTGCTCACGCTTTACTTAGCCCACAAAGTTGGTTGAGACCCACGAGCACTTCTAAACTGCAAAACCTTTTTAGGTGCTATTTCTATAGTTCAAAATTAAATGCAGAGAGAACGCCTTTGTTGAAGAAGTAATTTAAATACAGCTGGGTTAGTTAGTGACTTTGGGCCCTTGAACATGAATCTGGTGATGGTTTGATTTCAATTCCAGATGTGGGGCTGAACTGCTTCAGCAGTGGGACTGGAGAGCCTTGAGTGACCTCCAAACCATTGCTCTCAGCCCCGGGAATACGCTGCTGGGTTACCATCCAGCTCCAACACCCATTTAACTATGAATTTAGCACAGAACTAGAATTCACGGGCTCTCTGATGTTGTTAAATCCCACAGTTTTAGTCACATTCAAAGGTTTTTGCTTTGCTCATCCTTTCATTTCAACCAGCTGTGGGGTTGTAGGCAAGGAAGGGATATCCATATGCAGAGCGCCAAACAAGAGAGTCGTTCTGGCTTCAGTCTAAGCTGTGCACAGGTATAAACCTACAGGAAAGGCAACATATACAGACAACAGATCAGCACAGAAACAAGATTTCAGATTTTATTTACTCAAAAGATGGTACCAGAAGGTACTTCCAGCACCTCAAATAACTCTCCTTGATGATTAGATTAATTCCAAAACTGTTCCAAAGAGAGTAACTAAACAAAAATTTGAGAGTTGTATACCAAATTATATTCCTACTTAAATCTTGAAAGAGTGCTGCTGGGCTAATTTATACCTGGATAATATGTAAAAGAGGGGAGGAAATTAAAATACACAATAAAGATAAAGATGCTTTGACGCAGATTTTATTTCAAGGCTCTCTTTAGCATTTAATTAAGAGTAGCAGCTGCAGCCTGTTGACTGGTTACTTTTTGATGGCAGACACTGCAAGGGCTGTGCCCTGATGGAGAACAGCAAGGGCTGAATTCACACTAAGGAAATAAAAAATAAAAAAAAACAGCTTTCACAGTGACTTTGAAAATGAACTTTCAGTTGTGTGTTACTTGTTGGTTTTCTTCCCCAGTGAATTTTCTAGACGGGTGTAGGTCTATCTGAAAGCAGAGAAAGGACTCCAGCAATGGACATAAGTTGTTTCACAATCCAAACGGCCACCTTTTGCTCTGAAGCTGCCCATGGTGAATTTGCTGTTGGGTGCCAAAGACCGTTTGGAGGGTGGTGGGTTCCTCATGCGGGGAAGGCAGTTTGTGAGGGCTGGAGCTAGTCGTGCAGGGAGAAGAGACAACACAGTGTGTAAAGCCCGTTGTTGCCTGTTTGCCCTCAGCCCATGGAGATATGTGTATGCCTGTAATTAGGACTACACTTATTTACAGCAAGACATTATAACCCATCCTGCTAACGAAGGACTTTGGGCTTGAGAAGCACCGCAGCGGCAGAGCCAAGGGCTGGCAGGGCTCTGAAAGGCAATAAGCTGCTTATCTCCAGCCTAAGGGGTTTATAGCACCCATGGATCTCCAAAAGCTCATTAGGTCCTCAGTAAGCAGCTGAAACATGAGATGCACAAGCAGAGCAGCAGTGGCTTGAGGTTGCTGCAGCACAGATAAAACTTCTGGGGCTGGCTAGTCTGCAGCACTCTGGTTTAATAGCCTGAAGAAACCCCACTTATGAATAAACTGGAGAAAGGCTGATCTTGTGAAATGCTCCTTAGTGTCCAGCTTTGCTAGGAGGATGAGCGTGTAGCTAGAGCTCAGCCCTGAAGAGGGGCTGCATCCTGGTACCCACCGAGAGCCGGGACCAGCTGGGCACAGCATCTGGCCACGGTGGCAGGGGAAGCCACACACGCTGACACAGACTTGCATGGCATCCATTTCTCCCTTGCCCTGCACTCCTCTGCTCCCTTCCTGCTCCCTCCCTGGCCTGTATCCCGTGGGAGAGGGCCGTGGTGAGAGGGAGGGAAGAAACAGGGAAATCTGTGCCTGGGGAGGCTCCCCCGGAGACTTTAGAGAAATGGCCTCTCCTAACCTTCTCAGCGTGGGACTGGAATTGCTGCAGCTCCTGTAGAAAGCCATCACATCAGGGATATTTCCCGTCTCGCTGCGGCTATTCCCCTTCTCACAGGGGAGCTCTTCCACAAAAGAGCTGCTTCAGAAGAGCAGCATGTCACCAACAATTCAGCGGGTTACATTCAGCAGAGCCGGTGATAGAAGTGAGCAAGAAGGAGCTATTCTTCCCCTCTGCTTTTCTTCCCTCTCCATTCAGCCAAGTCTTTAAAGACCAGCTCCCTTTGCAGAAGGCTACAGAACTTTGAGCAAGTGGCATGCATGGAGGCATTCACAGCCATGATACCTGCGTCTGGTTATTTCCAGTCAAAATAATCTCCTACTCAATTATGGAGAAGAATAGAGAAGCTCAGCCTGACTCACAATCACATGGGGGAAAAATGAGAGGAGTTGTTCAAGTTCAAAACGTTCAGCTCGCTGTGGAGGAGGATTAGTACCGCTGAGGAAGGAGGCTTTCTCTCCCTCTGCAACAGCACAGCACTAAGGGATGGAAAAGACCCGAGTCCACTTCCCCACTGTGCCAAATATACTCCCCCGTTCCTCTCTCCTCTCTCCCCAAGAGAGCATATGAAGTATTAAACAGCGAGGAACAAGCCCTTGAAAAATGTGATAGCTAGCTGTCAGATACCTCTCTGCCAGATAGCTGCAGCTACATGACTGTTCGCCTGCAGATCCTCTGCTGCCATCCAGGAAACCAGGATTCAACGCTGACATTAACACTCCCATCCACTTCGGTCTCACTTGCACCTTTTGCATGACTGTGCTAATACTTCTGTGAACAAAACCACATCCAAAAAAGCTTCGTTAGTGTTTTGCTGCCCGAGGATCCAGCCTCTGCTTGCCCGTGCTCTTCCCAGCCTGATGGCAGTCCCCAGTGCCCCAGCCCCAACCCGACATCAGGATCCCCTGCGAGCAGGAGGTAGGGTGAGGGTTTTCCAGCTTTGGTTTAAATCTATCTTTGTGTCACCGGCACATACCATGGCTGCACCCCGGTTACAGAGGGCAAGCACCACTCCTGTGCAAAGCAGTTATTTTGGGTAGAACTGTACATTTTGTAGACTTAAAAATTCTCGCACTGTCTTCACGCTAGCCGGTGCACAAACATTACCTTAATGTGTCATCTTCTGTTCTGCCACTGTCACAATTACCAGGATCATTGTAAACACCCACAAACCTCCTTCATTATCTCCTTGCACTCTCTCCTCCCTTTGCAGGGATGAGTGATGGCCGTGGTTACGCTGATGCCATTCCCAGGGCTGCAGCCTCGCTCTTTGCTCATCCTCCCCCTTCTCTAGGGTTCATACCAGCTCCGTCTCCCTTCTCACAGTTGTCCCTTGGCAAAGGGACAGCTTTTTGTTTTGCTTATGTAGCACCCTGGTCCCTGACTCACTCCGTTAGGTGCAAAGATTACACAAATAATGAGCTGTCTGGGAATTGCAGGAAGCTGGGAAGGAGGATCCAAATCTTTCTTGTGCCAGCATCTGACCCAAGCCTCCGACCGATATCCCTTCCTGCTCCAACCAACCCTTCCATCTCCATGATTACTAAGCCGGAAAACTCTTCCTCGCCTGAATTTTCTCTGACAGCAAAATTGTTTTGGCTGAGTCCTCTCACCCATCCCACTTCCCAGTGGCATCTCAGCCACAGAGGGGCTCTGGGTTTGTCCTTCAGGCATGTCCAGGAATTTCCTACTTCTTCTCTTAGGTCACACCAGAGCTAACACTAATTTCTACTACAGTGGTACCAAGGCTACAAGATGCTTCTCTTCTCTTTCCAGAAATGTTATGCAGAGCTCCCAAACACAAGAACACAAATAACACCGCTGATAATAAATAGATAAAGCTTTGGGAGGAACCAGAGACTGGTGGAAAGAAGGCAATATGCCACAGTATTTTCTGTAAGAGTCAGGATCTCAGCTGTCTTTCCCGTTCGAGGCAGCGAGCGGGGAACATGAAGAGGCAGCCAATTCAAGTAAAGCACATTGAAAGGTCAGAGGAATCCATCTAGCTTGTGCAGCACCATTTTGTGAGCACAGAATAGCTCTTCATTAGACTTATTTTGTGAAAGTGATTGAAGTGAGAAAGGAAAATAGTTTAACACACTCATTACAATCTCTGCAAATTACCTGTTCCCCACGATGGCTGCGATAGATCTGGCTTTTGTCCCACTATGCCCATATCAATGCTTACCCAGTATGTCTTAACAGTGGACACCTGTGGGCTGGAAGAGCTTCTCGAGCAGCCGCGCAACAGCAGAGGGGTTACAAAATACCCTATTTCTCATTTTTCAGTCAAATAGTGTAACTGTGGCACTATCCTAATGTCTAAACTGTGACTGACCCTGAGACAGGAGCTTGGTTGAACCTGCTGGGCCTGATGCAAAGAAGAGGTGAAGCACCCTGAGGTGTATGCATTGACTATGGGGACACCCAACTGGGTGACATCAGGCCTGCGTGTGATACAGATTGCCCTCAACACATCTTTGGGCCAAAGCCTGGTTTGGGTTCCACCACTGTTTAAATGCCAGGAGCTCAGCAGAGCTGCTCTGGATGCCTGGTGGCACCATCGATCGAGCTCGATCGATGCAGGAAGATGCCCTCAAAAGCTGCTCCGCCGACATCTGCTTTTGGGGCTGATGCAGACAATTTAATCACTGGAAGAACGCTGAAATTATTGACGGTTTTTAATAGAATGCTCAGGAAAAAAAAGGATTTCAGACGTGTCCTTCACATGAGGCCATGAAGGAAACCCAGTAATAGTAGGCTAATTGCATTAGCACCTCCAGCGAGCCCAGGGCCGCGCAGCGGTGCGTGCCGTACGAGGCACATGGCCAGGCCCTGCCCTACATACACAAGGATGGCAACGTGGGAGAGAAAGGACAAGGATCCTCGTCTCACTGGCCTACGTTAATTAAACTGCCTGTTATAAACCCACACCAACAGCACAGGCACACCAGCAGCAGCAGCTCTGTGCTAAAGGCCAAAGGTTTATCCCCAGCTCACACAAACCTGCTCAGCCCCCCCACGAGCCCCCCTGTAACAGAGCCTGGGAGCGGGCAAACCCCTGCACAACGCAGAAACACCGAAAGCATCCACGTGCCACAGGGCCATTTCACCATCTAGGGATTCTGCCTTCTTTAGGAACCCCAGTCATGCTCCCCAAATGTCAGGCTCCCGGATTCCGGAGGCAGCTTTTCCTCGATGTTCACACCAGAACATTTGCCACACTGGTTTGCTGGAAACCTCCTTCCCCTGCAAACCTCCCTGTCCAGCAAGGGACCACGCTCCTCTGCCACAGGCACTGCTGGACTCACCTCCCCTGCGTGAAGAGAGAGTTAAATGGTTATTTATGCTCAGCCTGGTGAAAGCACATCGATGAATGTGACACAGGTATATTGCTAAGGTACTGGATCGATACATATATGTGGTAGGTACTGATACGTGTGTATACGGGCACATACACACCTGTGTCACGCACACACGTACATCAGCTCCATCAGCTCAAAGTGGCTTCACCCCTCCACCTCCAGGAGGGGACATGGGGTCTCTCCGAGGCCACACCGCAGGGGGATGGCAGAGGTGGATGGACATCCCACCCCATCCCACCCCACCACCGCAGGGATGCCCGCCCTCACCTCGGGTACCTCTGAGCCCCACCTCGGCATCCCCCCATCCCACCACCACCGGCTCCGCTCCTCTCCGCGCCCCGCTGCGGCAGCGGGACCTCCGCGCCACTCCGCGCCGCTGCGCGCCTGACTCAGCCCTGCGCTCCGCAGGGGCCGGGCTGCGCGGGGGGGGGCGGAGGCAGGGCGGAGGTAAGGAGGAGGAGGAGGAGGAGGGAAGGGAAGGGAAGGGAAGAAGGGAGGGAGGGGGGATTTACCCCATTGTCCTCGGCGGGAGCTGGGCAGAGCCGCCGCCGCTGTGCGCAGGCTCGGCCGGCCCCTCGCCCGTCGCGGAGGAGCAGCGGCATCTCGCCGGCGGTAAGGGGAGGAGGAGGAGGAAGAAGAGGAGGAAGAAGAGGAAGAAAAGAAGGAGGAGGAGGAGGAAAAGGAGGAGGAGAAGGAGGCGGGCGGCTCCACGCCGCTCCGCGCCTCGCTCCCCCCCCCCCTCCCCTCGCAGCGCATCCCCCCCATCCCCGATGGGGCGGCGGCGGCGCCGGGCGCGGCCCTAGCGCGGCCGCGGAGCTGGGGAGCCGCATGGCCCGCGGGGAGCGCGGCGGCAGCGCCCCGCGGCGCCGGGGCGGCGGCGGGAGGAGGAGGAGGAGGACGGCGGCGGGCATGGGGGCGGCGGGCGGCGCGGCCCTCGGCCCCGGCGCGCTGCCGCGGCGCTGAGACCCCGGCCCTTGCCTGCGCGGAGGAGGAGGCGGTGGAGGAGGAGGAGGAGGAGGAGGAGGAGGAGGAGGAGGAGGAAGGACCCGATGGCGAACAGCAGCGAGCTGGGGAGCAGCAGCAGCCCGCACCTGCCCAGCGCCGGCGGCCTGCTGAGCGCCTCCGGGCTGAAGCTGGCCACCCTGGGCTTGATCCTCTGCGTGAGCCTGGCGGGCAACGTGCTCTTCGCCTGGCTCATCCTCAAGGACCGGCACCTGCACCGCGCCCCCTACTACCTGCTGCTGGACCTCTGCCTGGCCGACGGGCTCCGCTCGCTGGCCTGCTTCCCCTTCGTCATGCTGTCGGTGCGCAGCGGGGCCGCCTGGCCCCACGGCCCCCTCAGCTGCAAGGTGCTGGCCTTCCTGGCCGTGCTCTTCTGCTTCCACGCCGCCTTCCTGCTCTTCTGCGTGGGGGTCACGCGCTACATGGCCATCGCCCACCACCGCTTCTACGCCAAGCGCATGACGGGCTGGACCTGCCTGGCTGTGGTGTGCATGGTGTGGACCCTCTCCATGGCCATGGCCTTCCCCCCCGTCTTCGACGTGGGCACCTACAAGTTCATCCGGGAGGAGGAACAGTGCATCTTCGAGCACCGCTACGTCAAGGCCAACGACACGCTGGGCTTCATGCTCATGCTGGCGGCTGTCATCGCTGCCACCCACCTGGTCTACATCAAGCTGCTCTTCTTCATCCACGGCCACCGCAAGATGAAGCCGGCCCAGCTGGTACCGGCCATCAGCCAGAATTGGACCTTCCACGGGCCGGGAGCCACCGGCCAAGCAGCTGCGAACTGGACGGCTGGCTTTGGCAGGGGGCCCACGCCGCCCACCCTCGTGGGCATCAGGCAGGCCACCCACAGCCAGATCAAGAGGCTGCTGGTGCTGGAGGAGTTTAAGATGGAGAAAAGGCTCTGCAAGATGTTCTACATGATCACCTTGCTCTTCCTGCTCCTCTGGTCCCCCTACATTGTGGCCTGCTACCTGCGGGTCTTCATTAAGGCCAGCTCTATCCCCCAGGTCTACCTGACCACCTCCGTCTGGATGACATTTGCCCAGGCAGGGGTCAATCCCATCCTCTGCTTCATCTTCAACAAGGAGCTCAGGGTCTGTCTCCGAGCCCACTTCCCGTGCTGCCAAAGCATCCAGAGCACCCAGGGCACCATCCTTTGCGATCTCAAGAGCTTTGGGATGTAGGGGGAAGCTTTTCTCTTTCTGAAAAAGAAAGATGGATATAATTTTCCATGTTTCTGCATATGATCTCAAGAGAGTGTGACCTGTGGGGGACATACTAAACCACCACCCAGCACCCAAACCTTAGGCTGTAAGAAGCTATTTTATTTATTTTTCTATATTTTGCTTATGCTCTCCTCAGAACATAAAAGGTTGCTGTCTATGGAAAAAGGTACTTGAGCAGAACACCCCCAAACCTTAGGCAGTAAGAAGCTGTTTTTCTTTGTGATTGTGTGGTTTTTAAAAACAAAACAGGGCTCCGAGTTTCTGGTCTTGCTTCTAACGTTTCTAGACATGATTCCAACAGATACGGATTAAGGCCATGACTTTTTTTTTTTTCCCTGTTCCTGTCTGTTTTGATAAAGGCTTAACAATTTTACTCATGTAATATTTGATAAGGGCCAAGACAATTTTATACTAAAGTTATTTTTGATGACCTCAAGAGGTGTTGTTTTATTATTATTTGATTTTAAGTGAAGAACAAGAAGAGGATATTCCTAATGTGGTCAGAAATCAGTTTTTGGTGGGAGCTGTTGGGTTCATTCATTCTCAAATGGTTTAAGTA
Source organism: Scolopax mira (assembly GCA_004320125.1). Lineage (NCBI taxonomy): Eukaryota > Metazoa > Chordata > Aves > Charadriiformes > Scolopacidae > Scolopax > Scolopax mira. The sequence continues at coordinate 47,538 of BJBW01006002.1, read as the reverse complement.
TTTGAAGCAGTTACTTATAACTTTTGCTTGACATGCAAACAGTGTAGAACTAATTTAAATTTTCTTGTTGCACTATTCATTTGGTAATATTTCGGAACTATTTGTGACACGTGATTTTAAAATACCAACTTTAAAAACAATCAACTATAGCAGTTTTTAAAACCTAGATTGAAATTCATATTTTACTGCCTTTATAGGAAGTTATCTACAAACCTGGGTAATACTTGTACATTTTGACTGTTTTCTTTAATAAAATATTGAAAACCTTTACTGTATGTAATTGTTTCAGAATGGCAGCATTCTGCTTTGCTGACAAATAACTTGTGTATGTGGAAGGTTGTATGTCTTGTGTCTGAGTAGATTTCACAGCTGAGGTTATTATGGACAAGCACAATCCTTATTTGCTGTCAGATCTCAATTTAGGTGTTTATACCAATAAAAGTGACTAAAGCTATTTTTAAGAAGACTTAAGTTCATGATGGGCAACAGGTTTAAATAGCACAATTTTTTGTGTCTACCAAAAGCAAACTTCTGTTTTAGCTAATTTCTCTGCTGTTAATGATAGAAAAGGGCGTGTAATTGTGGATCACTGATTTTAGTTGGCAAAGCAGTTTTTTTGAGATGGTGGCTCGGTTAATACTGAACTCACTTGTAAACTATATTCTTAATGGGCAATTTACATTTATTAAGCGTGGGATTTTAACCTGCTTTATTGTTCTACAGAAAAAACCACTAAACCCCAAAAAACTTCTGTGAAAGTATTTTAACTGGGAGCTTGATGTCAGGATCCTGACACAACTTTTTAGCCATCTCAGAGGAAGCTGTCCCTGATGTGCTCTATTTTTGATGTATAGTGTAATATTTACCAAACGTTGATCATAGCTATGCTGGAGCCAGTCACACACAGAATGACAGAGATAAGCTCCATTTCTGTGAAGAAATCTGTGTCTGTGTAGAGTATTTCTGTAGAGAGTGGTCCAAAGTTGTTAGACATCAACCAAGAAATGGTCCTGACTGTGACGGGAGCACAGAAGAGACGTGTGACAGTGAGGTCAGAAGAGGGCTAAGGTGGCAGCTTCAGATTTAGGCGGGGAATGAAATGAGGTGGGGCTCCTGGTTTGGTTTTACGTCTTTCTTTCTACCCCCAACTCAAATGTGAACACCAGAGAGGCAACACTTCTTGAAGTGCATAAGGAGAAGTTTGCAGTCTGAGCTTTGGTTCTAGGGGCAGAGAAGGGAGGTGGGAGGAAGATGGAGCTGGATTAAGAAATACAGCCGTGGATGGGGGATCTTGAAAGCAAAGTGGGACTTGCTGATCATTTCCAAAGCTGTTTGAAAAAGCATCTGGCTACAAAAGGAAAGCTGTCAAGAACTTCAGATCACAGCAGGAGTTGGTTATCAGTGCTAATTATATTTTCATCCTGGAATATCAGATCATAGCATAATGAATATTAGAGACTGGGGTAGAGATGTCTTACAAAGACTTAGGGGCAAGGCATTGATGCTGTTGCAGGGAATTGTGTTCCAAGTATACATTCCAACTTCTGCAGAATCATATTTCCTTAAAACTTAAGAAGCTTACTATGCAGGGGCCTAGAACTGTGATCTCTTAACTCAAACTTTGCCACTTTTGTCCTAATCCTGCTGGTACCCAAGCCAATGTTTTCTTACTCTATTAAAAGAGCAAGATGCCTGATATTTTGGCATCCTATCTCTCTTCCAGGCTATAAGTAGTATGGTTATGATTCTATTTAAACCACAGGGAGGGGAGTATAGCTATTTTAAAACCTTAAAAGCTGCAAGGACCAGATTTTTCACTTTTAGAAAAATCAAGCACAAGTTGTATATAGTCAGTAATATATGCGGGGGATGAAAAAAAAAAATAAAAATCACCTTTGGATGACCTGGTGATTTTATTTAGACTTAGCTCATCGAGCCGTGCTGCTGTATTGAAAGCCAACCTCTGTGCACAGGCAGCCCCCACTGCAGTGATGCCCAGTTCTTACCTGCTGAAGATAAGGGATGCTTTGCTATCTCCCATGAGTGGCAGCTGGACCAGGCCTTGTTACAGCAAAAAGATACAAAAAAAAAGTTTCAAGAAGATATCTGTATACCATGCTTTTTGCCTGCATGTAGCTTCCAGGGCTGTCTCAGGGCTTCTGATGTACTCCGAGAGCAGAATCAGCACTGTTTGAAGTTAATTTTATATTGTAGGTACTTGTAATACCAGACAGATTGTGATCCTGGCCACGCTAGTACAAAAGAGAAGGAACTCCAGTAGCTCTAATTCAGGGTTTAGATGGGTGTTGTACAATAGGGCTTCATTCCAGAAAATGTGAAACTAAATATCAAGGGCAGACACATGGCAGAAAATGAAACGGTACTTGGTGCCGTCACACCAACAAATAGCGTTTTGCAAGTCTGGCCTGCTGGCTGAAAGAGCACCAAGAAAGTACGAAAGAACCAGAAAGGGCTGGAGAGGCACCAGAGGATAAATATTCCATCTGAAATCTGAGAATAGATAAGAAAGGTGCAAAAAAAAAAAAAAAAAAAAGCAGCATTGCCAAAGTACAGCATTAGCATCTTCTCACAGCATCCTTTAGTCTGAATATGGGGAAAATGGGTCATGGAGATTAAATGCTTTGGCCAAGATGAGAGAAGGGGTGTCAGAAAGGATGAAAACCTGCTCTAGATAACAAAATTAGAGAAATAACATCAGGGCAAACGGCCTGAGCACAGTGAGCCATTCCTGATCCTGTTGGGACCTGTGGAGACCAGCTGTAAGTGCCCATGCCCACAGCTGCCCATCCAAAAACCAGGGTGCTGCTGGTCTCGCTCAGAAGTGCTAGTGGCTGAGACTTGGTGGGAGCTGGGTATCAATAATTACCTCCCACATCCACACGAGAAGCGATGGCAGCTTGTTGTGCAAGACCTGGGCTCACTTGCAAAAACTCAGCTGGCCTGAACTCCTCACCCCATCCCCACTGGCCAAAATGCAAAAGTACTCTGAGAGTTTGGCGAGTTGCAGTGGGGCTCTCACAGCTCTTCCCTCTCCCTGTGCTTGACCAGAATAGCAAGTCTTCTCTATAGCCCTCCAGGCAGATGTGTGATAGTTTTTCCATATTCTGGGCAACACGAGTGCTGAGTATCACAGGAAATACCAACATCATCTCCCCCAGAGATTCTCCACAGTCTGGCTCAGAGGTCACCGCACGCTTGCTTGTGCATATCTGTGGTGAAGAATTGCAGCCGCCCTAAGAGCTGCTCTGGAAAAAAATCTTCATTGCTGCTGGCATCTTCACTCACTCACCAGGTATTTAACACATTCCTTGCTAACCTTCCCAGCCAAAAAATCTTGAAGTCAGTGGAGGTTTTTAGCATAAACTTAAATCTCAGGCCAGCTTGAAAAATGACACTGGTCTGAAATCTCAACAAGTAGTGGCTATGGTGATCTGTGATTTGCAACACACGCTGCTTGTGGGGTGCTTCTAGCTCTGCTGTTAGATTTGGAAAGAGTTTGTTAGGAAAAGGGGCTGAAATGCTGGCCCCAGCCCAATTACCTTGTTGGGCAAGGGTCTCATTCAGTGGTCATGCTAGAGGTGGAGGATGAGCAGGAGGATGCATAGCTGTCATCATTTGCTTTTCCAGTACCAGGTCTGCACCAGGAGAGACAAATCTGCCTCCCCTGGTGGGAGGTGTGGAGCCAGTAGCCTTGAGGAAATAGTCAGGAATTTGGCTTGGTCTGATGATAGCAACAATCCTTTCCTGGGGCTCTACCTGGATGTGATACAGCTACACCTCCAGCAGCCTGCTCTGCCATATGCTGTGGGACTGCCCTAGGACATGTTGTGCTGAGCTCAGAGGAGAGCTAACCTGGTATTTTCCCTCCTTTCCCAGCAAAGGATGCATGATCTCTACCACTTGCCCCACACAGTTGAGGACAGTCGCCTTGTTTCTGTGCAGCACCCACACTTGCTCAGAGTTGTCAACAAACCACCCCAAGAGAAGCGGTTCCAGACAGAGTAACAGCCACATGTATTAGGTATCTCAAGGCACTTCATTAACTTAGGCTGCAGATTAGATGTTGCTGTGACATAGCAGAATACTCCAGAAACCATATTAGATAGTTATGCTGCAAATAAAATTATTAGAAATATGGCAGGGGGGGTCTGTTTTCTAATAGAGGTCCCCTAAAATCCTCAGTTTTAGCACAGCTTCCTTTATATGCTTGAAACACCACACAGGCTACAATTAACTCCGTTGTGATATGAACCAGGAAGCATCTCCCATGCTATGGTGTTCTTAAGCTTCAGAGCATTATCAAGTCTAGAACATTTTGAAGAAATGGAGCCATCAGAGAAAGACCATCAGTGAAGATGGTCTCTCAAATGCTAGCGCAGAGTCACGCTGGGCTGGGGCTGTGACGATGGAAGTCTTACCCCAAACCGCCTTTTGTGCTGGTGACCCCTGATGCCACGACATTTGTGATGGACCTTGTGCAGGGTAAATCCTTCCTCACCCATCGGCTGTGGAACTGGTGACCAAGGGCTGATTTTCCAATGGGCTTGACGTCTGTGATGCTCTGGTTGTCCCTACAGCTGATGATGCTGAGCATCTTGAGCCTATTTTCACTTGGTACAAGTCATTAACTGCCCCACACCTCGACACTTTAGCTGAAAAATGATTAATTATTCTTACCTTTGTAAAGCCCAGAACTACTGATGGCAAGAGCAGAGCATTATCATGGGTGAACAATTGCTGACTACATAAGCTTTCATCACTTAACTTTAAAGTCGAGCTAAGCCTTTAATGCAAGCTGTTGCATTTCTGTATTTCTATTCATGTTTAATGACCTCGGTACTTGCACTCTGTCTTTGATCTTGTGAGTCATGCACGGTTGTACTGTGGCTGTATTTATCGGAAAGCCACTTTCTTCAGTGCCACATTTTTCACCTCTGCCATGACCAGGTTGATAGCGCAAAGCACGTTGTGTAGGAGGCTTTCAAGTTCAAAGCTAGTCTTGCAAGGGCACAGGGAAGCTGTGAAGTCCTGCTTAATTTTAGGCAGTCATCACATCGCTAATAGAGTAGGCAGAAATCAAGGGACCACTCGGTGAAGAGAAAGCCCGTCCTGAAGTTTCTGAATGTTATTTACTGGTGTGTCATTAAAAAAAAAAAAGAAAAAAAAATATATAATAATCCTGTGTTTGTGTGAGGATGATTAACCATTGGAACAAATCATCCAGAGAGGAAAAAAAAAAAGGATGCTCCATCTGTGAGAGGCACGGTGTGAGCCTGCGCGCCTGCCCACGGCACACCTGCCCCAGAGCCTGCTGCCTGCCCGGCCGGGGTCCCTGCCACGGGCTCCTCAGCCCCAGCACCCAGGGAGGAACAGAAATCAAACCCACCAGTAAACAGCACCGGAGCCCTCTCTGTCTTGCGCCGATTCACTCCTTCCTCTTGCAAATTATTTCACAACACCCATTTTATCATGTCTTAGAAATACCAACACTTGCTTCTCTCAGAAATTTTAGCAGAGGTAGAGCTAAAATGGCTTTTGTCATTAAAAATAATAATAAAAAAAAATCCCCAGAGGGAAACACAGGAAGATTCAGAAGGAAGGGCTGAAGTCTGGGTGCTTTCTGACAGCGAGAGAAAGAGGGATGATTTAGTGGAATATTACCTCACTCCATCGAACCACTCAATCTGTCCCCATCTGTCACCGAGTGCTTGCAGGAGGGTGATGGAAAGGAAACCGTTGAGTAGCTTGATAGCCGAGTAAATCAACTGGGCTTTTTCCTTTTCATTTCTTTTTCCTCCCTCATTAGGCCTTGCACACTCACACTTGCACAGCAGGTCCCCAGACACACTGCACCGAGGGCGAGGGAGGAGAGGGGAGGTCCCCTGGGTGTCATGGGGCTGCAGTGGCCCTGGGGCAGAGGGACCAGCTCTGGGTGCCCCGGGGAAGGAGTAGAGTCTCAGGAGACATCTGGGTGTGGAGGAAGGCGGATGAACGTGCAATATGTTCAGCCAAGATGCAGTGTGACTAAAGGGGGAGAACGTGGGCACCCGAGCCACGGAGCCAGCAGAATCACAGGCAGAGGTAAAGCTTGGAGCCACCGTGTGAAAGCAAAGAGGGACACGGTGAGGTTGAGGTTGAGCATCACCAAAGTGCTTCCCAGTGGGGCAATGAAGGATGCTGCAGAAGCCGGGCTCTGCAGGACCTGCCCGCAGTTCCGTCGATGGGGATGGATGTCTCCGTGATAATTTTCCTCCCCACCAAAACCTAAACTCTTGGCCAGACAGACTTTTTCCTCACTCTCCGTTTGTGCAATATCTATTGGAGCCTAAGTGCTGATGTAAACCAAATCCAAACAGCTCTGTTGCAATGTGCAAAAGGTTTGTTAGTGACCTCGGGGAGTTTAATGAAAGCAGGGTGGGGAGGGAGGTGAAATTATGGTACCACCACGGCCAGGAAGCTTTGCCATTGAATTTAAAGGGGTGGGGGACCTTCCTGTCAAGGTTTCACCCATGTGAGAGAAGTAATTGTGGAGGGGGGGGAAAAAAATAAATAAGTCTATTCATTTGACATGATGTGGTGAGATTTTTGGGAAGAGTGAGCATGCTTGCAGCTGCCTCACAAGTGCCTCTCCCTGGGCTGGCCTTTCCAGCAAGTGTTTGAGATGCACTCTGATACCTGGGCTCCGGCATAGCCTAGAGGAGTAAATAAGGGGTGGGCCCAGCTGCACATCCCCTGAAATCAATAGCACCTTTGCTGGTTTGTGAACTCTCTGCAGCAAGAGCCGTGACTGTCTGCATGAACAGCCATGTCTACATAGGGATCTGATCAATGCATACAAATATTTAAAGGGAGGGTGTCAGGAGGATGGGACTGATCTTTTCTCAGTGGTGCCCAGTGACAGGACAGAGAAAATGGGCACAAACTTGAGTATAAGAAGTTCCACCTAAACATGAGGAGGAACTTCTTTACTGTGAGAGTGGTAGAGCACTGGAATTGGTTGCCCAGAGAGGTGGTGGAGTCTCCTTCTCTGGAGATATTCCAAATCCACCTGGACAAGTTCCTGTGCAACCTGCTCTAGGTAGACCCTCCATGGTGGTGGGGTTGGACTAGATGATCTCCAGAGGTCCCTTCCAACCCCATATGATTCTATTCTATTCTATGAAATGACATGAGTGCACTCACATGTACAAGTAAAAAGTAAATAAAGAAGGCTCAGACCTCCTTGCTTGACTGGAACAAGACCATGTTCTGAGCCTGCTTCTGAACTATGTTACAGCCTTGGGATTTACAGAGCCCCGTTGCATTTAAAACCAGGTTTAATCCCTTCCACACCTTGTGATGCTGGGGTGGAGGCAGGGTGCTGGGGCTTGGGAGGCCTGGGTGGGATTCCCACAGGGGGTGATGCTGGACCCCAGCGAGGTCCCTATGCTCCCAGGACACTGGCAGGGACACAGCTACAGCCCATCCACCCTCCCTTCAGTACGCCAGGCTTCAGCCCCTCACATTCAGCCTTTCCCAGCCCTGATGGGAGCAGAGTGGCCCAAAGGCTCCCACTGTCCTTCGAGGCAGCTGGATCACGCAGAGGAATCTGCCCTGCAGATCATTGAGATGTCTCCTACTGCACTGGGCTCTCCAGACTCTCCTTGAGAAATGACAGGTGATTTGCTGTATGTTTGATGTGCATTAAAACTCATCTCCATTCCTGTGCTCAGAATTATTGATGAGTCTAGCAGCTGTACCCCTGCTGGGTTGGCATTTCATATCTATGTAATAGAGAAAGGCACATTGATTTTGCTATTATCAAAATCCTCTTGTATTTGCACAGCCTTTTCTCTTCCTACAATTTTCTAATTCCTTCTGGAAAACATGTTACACATTGTCAAGATCAAATTCCTGAGACATCTTGTTTAAATCAAGAGATTCTTAGCACCTTCTGTTTCTTTTGAATATCCATCTGCACAGTAATAACAAATTAGAGAGCTACTGGGGCAGGGGAGTCATCAGCAAGGACCTCAGTCCTTGGCTGTACTTGCTGTTACCATACATCGTTATGGTACTGTACGCTGACAAAGTTAATTAGCACAGTACCTTCTGATAAGGTACATTATAAGATTTTCTCGCATGCTAGAATTTTTACATAACATCAAACATCTACAGCCTGCAAACAGACGAATAAAAGCAATGACAATGCTGTTTCCTACCTTAGACATTTCCATACAGCTTACGTAGTGCTCCATAGTTTCCTCTCAGCCTCCAGGACAGTTTTCAGCTTCAAAAGAACTGGCCTCACTTCAGGTGGTCCTGCTATACCAAGGCTGTGGCTAGGGTGACCCATCTCCTAGAACCCATGGAGATCTGACTCCTACTGCCCACACAATTAGAGAATTCATTTTGTGTCACCCCCTCACTTAAAGGCTTTTCAACATATTTATTTTCAAAGTGACCACATTTCCCAGGGTGGGGGGATTGTGGGCAGGAGGATGCAGATGAGGCTGAGCTGCAGCTGGGTTTTCTTCAGCAGAGCTTTCCCCCCAGCCCCCCCGGCTTATAGGCATGTGCTTGCTCTGCCAGCTGTGAACCCGCAAACCCAAACCACCTTGCTTCACCTTTCCTAATGAGCATGTAATCAAATTAAGGCAGCAGCTCATCAGATGTGGTGGTGTCCTTTCCTGAAACAGCTCTCTGCTAACCCAAAATCTGGTAACAAACATGGGAACTCCTACAGTCTGATAGTGATATCATCGCTATTCCATAGCAAGTCTGTAATATAAATATTAATATAATATTACACATTAATTCACATGTTTCTATTAATAATTAATAATATTAATTCAATATTAATTAAATTAAACCAAATGTTGGCTCAGATCTCCTAAGTGGATGAATAAAGGAAAGTGTTTAAACAGGCTGTCTCTTAACAAGCTACGTGTGGAGAATGAGACTGCTCCCTTTCACAAAGGTGTTTCCAGAGCTGCAGGAGTTTTGTTCTCTTTTCTCATCTGATTCCTCCTCCAGGGGCCTGCCCCCTTCCTTTCCTCCCAGGCAGGTGAGGAAGCTGTTCCTGGCCTGGGATTATTGCCAGGATGATGCTGGGGCAAACTGAACAGTACAGGGGGCTGCGGGAAACCTCTCAGAATCACAGAATCATAGAATTTTCTGGGTTGGAAGGGACCTATCAGATCATCTAGTCCAACCATCAACCTAACACTGATAAAAACTGTCACTAAACCATATCTCTGAGCCACAAAACCCATCACTAAACCATATTGCTAAGCATGGCAGAGCTGGCTCGAGGCTGGCCACCTTTTCCAGCACTCATGTTGAGCCCAGTTTGCTGTGCCCTTCCAAGTCAGAAGCCACCTCAAGGGAAAAGCAGAGGGTCCACATGGCCATTTACATTTTGAAATATTTCTCGTCATCACTGGTTTAGCTATTAGCACCATAAAACAAAGATAAAGGGCTTTCTCCCCCTCTTCCACTGCAGAAAGAAATTTAAGGCACTTTGCAGGTGTGTTGGGTTAGGAAATCTCCCCTAGGATGGCAAAAAAGAGAATTGATTAGGACAGAGTTTAGGAAAGAATTGGGATGCAAAAGCTTAATCTTCCTTCCAAAATGATCTCTCAAATTAACTAACCTTCACTGTGAGAATCAATTAATGAGAATTAAATTACTAAAAGGGGAATCGTGGTAATAATGATTGCCACGTGAATAGAGTGGAGATGTAGGACAGTGAGGTTTTTGCCTTTAGCTCTCTGGCAGCAGGCAGACAGGCTGCAGCAGGGAAGGTGTGGAGAAGCCCCTCAAGGACAAGCACAGGATAACATCTCTCTCAAGGAATGTCTTCCTAATATCTTGTCCAGGAGCACGTACAGAACATGAGTATTTCAACCACCCATAGATTGTGTGAACTTTGAACTCGTTTAATTGGGGCTGTTCTCATTACCCAGAAAAATGCCTAATCCCACAAGTTAACCGGCACAAATGACAACCACAAAGTTGCTCTGCTCTTGTCAGATATACTCTCCTAGGAGTTCAGTTGGGCAGGTCTACGGCAGTCATCAGATATAACTGTCCACTCACAATGACATAAACCAGGAGTATGACCTTCAGTGGAGTCACTGGTGATTTATGCCAGTGGGAGATGAGAAGCAGGGCTGGTTCATTGTTTTGAGCATCATCACAATGTGCTTTGGTTAAAAAAAAAAAGGATGGAGCAAAAGATGGAACACATACGCATTTGGGCTGCTTCTATTTTCCTTCTTGATTTTCCCTTTGAGTGTAAATTTAAGTCTATTGTATTAAGCTACTTTTATACTGATAGATGTGGACAGGAAAGAAACCCCCGGCTCCCCAGTGTGTTTCTTCTCTGCAGACTCACACTGCATGGGTGCACGGGGTGTTTGGGGAGCCCTGCTATTAAGAGGCAGGATCATGTCTTGGGCTTGTTTTTAAATCCCGATTATGGGAATTCCTGTAGTGCTTGCAGATCACTGCATTAGCATGGACATGAGCTGGTCTTTCACCAGCACAATCCAGCTCTTTGAGTTAACGATGAGCCCCTCTAAGACTTCAGATCTAATATAGGCATTTTGCACTTGACCACATTAATTCAAACCACATATAAAATTACTCTTTGTTCGCCTCAGATTTTCTTATTTTTTTTCCTACAAGACCTGAGTCTGTTGTCCCTTGCACAGGTGCTGTATGGCCATATATAAACTCCAGTATATAAATGTATTGGAGCAGGAGCCTGGGATTGGACTGTTCAGATATGGAAGAAGGCAATCCTGTGTCTTATGACATTTATTCCTCTACCATATGCAGCGTCCACAAGGATCTGGCCAAAGAACAGATCCACTTGTTCCTTCCTGTCTCTTCAGGGAGGCCGTGGAGCCCAGTGGAAGGTACCTGGTAAGCTCACTGGGACATCATTACTCATCTCCTCTAATACAGGTGTTTGCTTTCATACGAGTGTGCTAACTTCTCTCAAACCCCTCGCTGTCACCAGCAGCAAAGCACTGCTTGTTGAATGATGAATGACTTCACTTTTCCAGTTCCAGCATATGTTTGCATGTCTGAGAGCAAGAAATGTGTGAAACTCACACAAACTATTGGAATTCCGGCTCCAGGGGCTGACAAGTAAATATGAAGTTGCATGGTATTTCATAGAAAACCCACAAATTATATGTTTGCTGGGGTAAAGTTGATCCTTTTGAGGCATGTGCCAAGAAAAACCTCTCGTATTAGCTACACCAAAATACCTCCATCATCTAAGACTGCAGCGTGGTTGAGGAGTTCATGCCTTGTAAACTGCTGAGTTTTCCTAAAAGCAGCCAGAGGCATATAATCTTTTGCTAAGCTACCCGTAAATTGGGTGGATCCAGTACAGATAACAGATTGCACTCAATAAAAATGGAAAACCACAATGACAAAATAATGTTATAATATTAAAATAAATCAAATCATATACCATTATTCTGATACAGAATTTTTACACAGCAAATTTGATACATATACAAGAAGTCAGGCAGCCCATTACAACAAACTTCAGGGTTCCTTTTTTTTTTTTTTAATATAAACTACATCTTAATACATAGTTTGAGATGATCAGGTAGTTTTACACCAACTCAAGTAACAACAGCTCCTCTTAGAATACTAAAATACCTTTTAATGCTTTGAATATTGAAGTGCTTTGGTTCCACCTGCCACTTTGAAAAAGTGTAAAAACTACATCTATTGGTTAAACTTTTACCCTAGAGATGTGCCTAACTTACAAATGCAGTTATATTAATAAAGATACCAAACGTAATGTAAATACAGTTTTTTGGCAATCATCATATGCTTCACACTATGCAATTATTCAACTCTCGGTTCGATTTGGGCATTCCAAAGTGTAAAAACGTGGCCAAACTTTTCCAAACCTGACAATAATCTTGGATGTTTTCATTCTGGGGTTTAAGCTGGAACCACGAAGCCCACGAGATGGTTCAGAAATCATTAAGCTCCTGCCCTCAGAAAGCAGCAGCATCTCAGCAAATCTCATTTTGCTCACCCCAAAAATGAAAGCATCTGCCACCGTGAGTGCCCTCCCCCAAAAAAACCTTGGCCACCACAGCACAGCATCTCATCTTCAGTTTGAATGTCGGTGAGGCAGGAAAGTGTATGGTAAAGGGTTTCCCCTGGCAAGTACCTTGTTCGTCACAACAACAAGAAAAAGACTATATGGAGTGGCTCTTTCTAGCGCAGAACAGCTCCTGCTAGAAAAAGACATCTTCTTTTCTGAAGTCTGGTAAACATTTGAACTTGCTGGGAGAAGTCCGTAGGCAGGTCAGGCCGGGGAGACAGGGGCAGGTGTGGTGCATCCGCCGCCCGGAGAAGGGAACCTGGGGACAAAGAGCACAGACATCAGGGACAGGGAGCACGGTGGTGGTGGTGCTCAGGATGGATGGATTTGGATGAAAAGCAGGGATAAAGGGGACGCTGCCCACCTCCCTCCACGGCAGGAGATCCCCACGAGCTTCAGCACAGGATCTGGAGAGCAGATGGCAAAACTTTGTATTTCCCACTTAACGCCGCAGCTAAGAGCAAGATGTAATGTGTGGCTGTGTAAATCTGTATCTGGGACACATGTTCTGCATTTACTCCTGTTTCATCAAGGCATTTGTTGTGAAACTACACTGGCCTTCAGCGTGGTGTTTAGTGGTGGGCACCGTGCAGGGCTTTCCCCTCGCCCTGGTTCCCACATGGCACAGAGCAGCCTGTCAGCTGCACCGGCGGTAATTCCGGCTGGAAGGTGGTCTCTAGAGGTCATCTTGCCTGACCTCCCTTTGAGAGGATCCCCTCACCACAGGGCAGGGGTTTCTCATTTCATCCCACCCTCCTCCAGCCACGCTGGGTTGCAGGGAGTGCACGTACAGACTGCATTAAACAAATTTAATCGGGCCACGTCGGGCACCCGCACTGACACTCTTTAACGACTTTGATTAAACACTCCATCTTTCACAGGAGCTGTGTCTCCACCATCAAACGAGCCAAGCAGGACAGCCTGGTGGGACAGGGTGGCCGGGAGCCACGGGGGTGCCAGCCAGCAGCGTGCCCTGAGCATCCATCGGGATGCAGGGAGGGAAGCACACAGGCACGAAGCCACCGCTGCCAGCTGGGCAGCCAGCCCTAAGTCCCTCATTCCCTGATTGCTGGACAGCCTTTTGAGCCTGCAATTTTAATATTCTGAGATTGCTTTGTGTCAGTGGGCCATTTGTCTCTAAAAAAGTCAAAGGCAGAATGTACTATGCATTCCCCCTGTGCGTCACACCAAGGACCTACCCAACCCTCAGGACACCCTGCCGGGTGTGGGGGTGAGTGGGGGGCTCACATCACCCCGGGCTAGTGCCAGCCCCCTGCCCAGCACCGTCTCAGAGCAGTCCCAGGGCAAGGGACACTGTGGGCTTCCCTGTGCCATCCACTACAGTCCCTCTGTCGTGGTGTGAGTGAGGAGGCCACCAACCATGGGTGCTGGGGACTCCCTGCAGGAATCACACCTCCTGGGTGCCCCCACACAGCGCTGCAGAAAAACCTAAAATCTGAGCTCCCCGGGCTGGCAAGGCTGACTCAGAGGTACCTCTCAGCCCTCTGACAGCGCAAATGATTTATTCAAAACGTTACATTCACTGCAAGGAAAGGTTCCTTTCAGAGGGACTCCCACGCTGAAGATGTGGCTTAATAACGCACCGGGCTGGGGACAGCGGGTGACAGCTCTGCACACTGGTGACGCCAGCTGAGCCAGTGCATGCTTTGCCACACGCACTGGGTTTTAACAAGCATGGGACAATGGGGGCTTGGAGGTGAGAAGGGAACAAGGGAACTCCTGGGAGAGACGAGGGGGTTATGTGCAAGGTGCATGGTGGCAGTGAAGCCACCCTCACCCCACCCCCAGTGGTGCCAGCTCTGTCTGCTGACCCATCAAACCTCACCTGCCCAGCCCTGCCTGCAGACCCTGCCTCTCTGCCTGCAGACCCTGCCTCTCTGCCATGCCAAGGGAGGCTCTTATCGGCATCAAGCCAACGCCATCTAGTTGCTGAGAAGGAAACTAGATGGTGGAAACCCAACCGCCAGCCATCTCCTCCAGGGTATCTCCAGGCGGTGGCACCACCATGGTGGTGCCTGCTTTGTACCTGACCTGCAGGCAGATGAAAGGATTTGGTGCTGAGGGCAATTTAGGGGAGAGGAACCACTGAGTAAACTCTCCATCCTTAAAAACACCCGATTTTACAGACTGCAATAAATCAATTTGCTCTGTGTTTGTCATGAACAGCAGTGGGGTGAGGAATCTAAATCTAAAATTAACCTCATAAACCTTATAAATATCAGAGACTATGACTGTAAGTCTGGGGTGGACAGGCTTCTTCTCCAATTGTAACTATGGAGGCAATTAGCTTAAAATATATCAGGCACTATAAATTATTACCCAACAGCAATAAGCCCATAAAAAACCCCTAGAAGACAATTTCTTTTATCCCATAACTCCTCCTAATGTAAAGAGCACTTACGAGAAAATCCTGCTCCATTATATAGTAAAAATGAGAATCGGATCCCAAATATCATGGCAGATTTAAAAATTTAACTGTAGTAGAATAGAGCCTTGAACTTCCAATAACTGAGAAAATAAATGGTAGATACTGAGCCGAGATGCCAGGCATTGGGTGGGACAGTGAGAGAAGCAGCTCACTGGCTGCACATTTATAATCTCAAGTTATTGCTGTCCTATCTTTCACATGTGATGACTCTTGGGCCATACTTTTCCCTGAGGATGGCTCTGAAGACCACCAGGTTCTCAAGCTCCTTGGAAAAACCCCATTCAATCTTTTGTGTACAGACTGTATTGTAAATAAACAGCCTTTTTCATAGTACATATAATATGCATAATTACATATTTTAAAATAAGTGTTTGCTAATATCATTATATGATAGTCATGTATCATATAATAATGTACTAATAAGTAACCCGTGTTATATATGTGTGTATATATGTATATATACACATATATTCAATATTAATAGGTGGAATAGAAGCCAAGAGAGCCTGTGGTGAGTTTTCTCAAGTTTTCAACACTTTCTTGGTGGCTTTTGAAGGCACCAGTAGCTCCCAGCATCTGGGATCACAACTGGACGTTGCTGTTTGATAGCAGGGACCCCGCTGCAGTGATGCACAAGGTGTCCCAACCCTGGCTGGTGACTTTTATGCTTGTGATGGGATTTTGTCTGGTTCCACGGAGATGGGTGCTGTTTGCTCCGCTCCTGCTCACACACCTGGGCAGGGCTGGGCTTGGGAACTGCTGAGGCTGGTTCGGATCATCTAATGAAGCAAAACAGCAACAACAAACTAATAACACACCGAGAGGTGTGTGTTACTTTCATCCTCAGATTCTCTTCAGTATAATTCTGACAGTAATGTATTTCCTTACGTGGGTACCTCCAGCGCTATTTCCACACAGATGGGTATTGCAACGCACAGGAGGGTTTTTTCACCACATATAGTTTTTATACAATGGGATGTATAGCACAGTATATCCCCATTTCGTTCTGCCCTGTCAGCTCTGGTCCCACAGTTTCCACCCCCCACCCCTGAGGTGACGTACTCACTCGGTGACTCAAAGGATGGCACTCTTCTCCCAAATTTCCCATCGGCGTGCACATTCGCAGGCTGCGGATCCAGAGGCTGACTGCACAGCACATCCCTCCTCCGCACTGCTGGTCTCGGTCACAGGCCTGGGGTTCAACACAGCAGGAGGCAGACAGAATGAATAATAAATACATTCCAGAGATAGGACAGATCAGGTGCTCAAGAGCTGCCTGTG
The DNA here is from genome assembly GCA_004320125.1 of Scolopax mira. Lineage (NCBI taxonomy): Eukaryota > Metazoa > Chordata > Aves > Charadriiformes > Scolopacidae > Scolopax > Scolopax mira. The sequence goes on along the minus strand of BJBW01006002.1, from coordinate 31,663 downwards.
ACACCCCATAAGTCGTCACGGCTCATTAAGGCTGAATAACTAGATTTAAGGCAGGCTGGCAATACTTGTATCTTCCATGGATTTGAACATAGAGACACGTTTCAGAGCTGAGCCCAGGATGTGTAAAGCCCTGACCACACACGGAGCTGCTCAGGGCCAAATCCAGGACTGTCAGTGATTTATAATCCCAAATTCTGAGCACTGATGGACCTTGGCACATCCCAGATCGGAGTCTGAGGGAGCCTAGGCAGGCATAAGGACCAAGCACACCAAACAGTCAGGAATACTGTCTTATGAAGAAGCTAAGATAGGAAATTATCCATTAATTTAAAGACTTTCAAGTGACTATTCCTTCTAGCTTCCTATGATAATATCTCATGGTTGAGTGCCTTTGCAAATGCCTGATAGTTTTATTAGAGATGTCCAAGTGGACATAGCTAAAATAGAAGTTTAAATATAGATTCTGTGGTTGTTATCTAGAATTACATGTAGCTAAAAAAGGTCTTAAACCTGTAATAGAAAAAGCTTTGCATAAAGTGTCCACATCCAAGAAAATGCTACTGTGGTAGCATTCCCCCTCCAAGGGGCGGAAAAATATTTCAGCCACTTACCCAATAGAGCTTAGATAAGCACAAATCAAAATGCAAACTATTGGGTATGTTTTAAAAAACTAGAAACCATGAAGAGCAATTGACATATTAGGGTTTGGAAACAGGTTACTGCACGTCTTTTGCTTATTTTTTTAACCAAAAGCTTATCAGGCTTTTTATTACATCAATTGAATGCAAAACCCAGACTCCTTTCTCATGTGAGAAATTCCATTAGTTAAAGGTTCTGATTACAGCTTCAAGGTAAGCTTAATGAACTCCATACTTTTCTGATGTCTGACAGCAGAAGTGTCAGACATTGACCATTGACCAAAGGCACTGGTCAGCAGTACATAATGAGGCAACTTGTAAAAAAAAAAAGGTACATAAAAGGTGAAAACTGTATCGGAGCAAACATTCGCTTGAGGAAAAAAGCTTACAGATCTTACCTCAGAATTTACATGATAAATGCCATTAGACTGTACTCTACTGGGTAAATATTACACTAGTTTCAGCATCAGAAGCCAGCTCAAAATACATATTTACAGATCAGGCAGTAGTTTAGGAAAAAGCTGGTGCATTAGTGTCAAGCCACTAAATGGAGTAGCACTCCTCCTAAACACACATTTAACGAAGCCAGCAGCTCTACGCTACAGGTGAGCCCAACCACGCAGAGTGTTTACTTATAAGCCTAATATGGTCATAAAACTACTGCTACAACCTGCCAGGTAGATAAGGCTTGCTTTCTAACCTCTCTTAAAAAAAAAAAAAGTCATAAAAATAGCCCTCTAATGGTCTAATTGTGCCCTAGTCACAAAACCCTGCAGGTGTGGTGATTTTGGCTGCCACCAGCACGCTGGCATCCACTGCTCAGCTGGAATCCCAGGCTCTGCTGTTCCCCACCGATCAGGTCCTGACCCCCTCTTTTTATCCCAGTTGTATCTCAAACCCCATCCACCTCCCTGGGGCTGGTCCCGGAGCGAAGCACCGCTCAGCTGCAAAACAGGTCTGAGTCTGGCCGAGCCAGCGAGGGTATCTAAAGCACATCTGAAACAATTTCTTTGAAAAACTCGCACACATAGACTCACGCATCTGGCAGAGCTTTTAAGGCTCCCTTTCCAAAAATGTATGACAAGTTCTGAAAATATTCCACCCAAATGCTCCTGCCCACACCTTATCTCCAGTGTGTAATTCATACCGCTACTCCTAATATTCACAGGACACAGCATGAAGGACGTTCCTCTTCAGCACCCCATTTAAACACTTTTTTTTTTTGAAAATTCAGCTCGAGGAAAAAGTCCCAGGTGAGATGCTGGCTCAAAGCCAACACAAGGCAGCACATGAACCACTGCTGAAGTGAGGAAGGTTTGAATCAAGTCCTTAAATTGCAAAGGAAAAACACCTTTCAGTCTCAAAAGATAGGTATGGGAAACACCTACATCGGCTTTTGTCTGAGATTTGCCCCTTCATCAGAAAGCAAAAATGCATCAAAGTGATTTAAGCAGAAATGCACTGCAATAGTTGATAAAGTAACATTTTCTAGTTCTAATCTATTTTTACTTTTTGAATCCACTTTGTCCTCGATTCAGTGTTTCGCAATTACTTCATTTAACGGATTAAACATGCTTTAAAGGTGCAGACACAACTTGAATAACAGACTTTATATAAACTGGTCCTCCATTGCTAGAAACACTTCTAGTTACAGGGAACTTCTCAAATATTAAAAAAAATTCCTTCACACTCTCTGCTCTGATAATTAATCAGTCCTGGGAACTGATCTGACCTCCCGAGAAATGCCTACGAGCTGTTTCATGGACTTTGGTGAAGTCTGGACAGGGAGCCTGGACAGCCAAGGAGTAATCCATGGCTGCAAGTACAACTTCTGATGGTTACAAAAGACATGTAGGCTCTCGAAGGAATGCAAGTGCTGGGTTATTAATCCAAAGCAAACACCAAAAAAAAAAAAAAAAAAATCATTTTACTTAAGAGTGATGCAACGCTTTGGGTTAAATAACGTCTTTGGAAAAAAAATATTTTCACAACCAAAGTAAATCTCAAGCCTAAAAACAATAACAACAACAACAGAGGACTCATTTGCAATGGGTGGCTGTTGAGGAAAAAAAAAAAAGCAGCAGAGTCATACTCAGGAAAAAAAAAAAAAAAAGCAAAAGAAAAGCATTTTGTGATGATTGCAATAGCGGTGCCTGCGCTGTAAGTGGTAGGACTGGAAGAGCTGGAGGAAATTGGGGTGCACAACCAAGCCCGGCCCTCCAGGGGCAGGTTTGGGGGCAGCTGGGTCTGGGGATGGTAGTGGGGGGACAACCTCCAGCCCAAGAGAAGCAGTGGCAGTGTCTGCATGCCCACGGACCAGCCTGGAGAGGAGACACCCTCCTGCCGGGTCCAGGCATCCCTCACCCCAGAGTGCCAGACCCCACACTATGGCATCCGTCACCCCAGAGACTCACAAGTACCATCCACCGCAGAGAGACACCCCCCAACCCCACCGTATCCTGGCAGTACTTACCCTAGAGAGACCCCCAAGCTCTGGTATCAGTTAGTCCAGAGAGAACCCCAGGCTCCTCACCCCAAAGAGACCCCCACATCCTGGGTGTCACTTATCCCGGACAGACCCCTAAGCTCTCAGTTTTGTCTTTTCCCTGACCTGGTTATCACTTATCCCAGAGATAAGTGGGCACCCCCAGCACCGGGCACCCCTCATTCCAGAGAAACCCCCAGCTCCTGGCACCCCTCACCCCAAAGAGATCCCCACGTCCTGGTGTCACTTATCCCCGACAGACCCCCAAGCCCTGGCATCTCCCCATCCCCTGACACAGCTCTCCCTTCCCCGTTCTGGTTATCACTTATCCCAGACAGACAGACACACAGACACCCGGGCTCCGGGCACCCTCCGCAAGACCCCTCTGTCCTGGCATCACTTATCCCGGACAGACACCCCGAGTCCCGACACTGCCCACCCCGGAGAGACACCCACCCCCGCTCCGGCCACCCCGCACGGCAGAGAGACCTCTTGGCATCACTCAAACTCCCACGTCCCGCAATCCCTCGCCGCAAACAGCCCCCCAAGTCCCTTCCGCGCTCCCCGCGGCGGATCCCCTCCAACCCTCCGCTTTCCCGCACGCCTCCCCCTCCCGCCGCTACCGGCGCGGCGGGTCCCGTCGGTGCCGTCGGTGCCGATCGGCGGCGCTCACCCCGGTGATAACGGCCCCGTGCCCCGCGGCCACCAGCAACAGCAGCAGCAGCAGCAGCGAGAGTAGCAGCAGCACCGGCGGAGCGCCGCGCAAGCTCCGCATGGTGCCGTCCCGCGGCCCCTGCGCTCCCCGCGGGCGCAGCGCGGCGCAGCGGAGCCGGGCGCGGCGGCCGCCCCAGCCGTTATAAAGCCGGGGGCTGCCGTCGGCGGCAGCGTGAGTCACCCCCGCCCTGGCAGCGCCGCGGCCGCGGCCCGCTGCGCGCACCCCACCGCGCCCAGGTGCGCGGCCGCGGGACGAGCCTCCGCGGCTGCGGGGTGGGGGGGGTTGGGGGCAGCTGCCGAGGGATGGCTGGGGGGGCAGCCTGCGGCGGTGGGGGGGCGTCCCGCTGCAGGACCCGGGGACATCTCAGGGGGCGTCCCGCGAATGTAGGGGGCAGCCCTCAGCAGGTCTTGGGGGGGAGAGGACACACACCCCAGAGTTGGCTGGGGGACATCCTGCAGCAGGTATGGGAATGTCCCACAGGAGGTCTGTGGGACACATCCCACAGCATGGTGGGGACATCCCTCAGCAGGTCTGGGGGGCATTCTGCAGCAGATCTAGGGGGACATCCCATAACAGGTCTGGGGGCCATTCCACAACATGTCTCGGGGACATACACACACATACGACATCCCACATCATTCTGGGGCCATCCTTCAGTAGGTTTGTGGGCGATATCCCACAGCGTGGTGGGGACATCCCTCAGCAGGTCTGGGGAACATCCTGCAGAAGTCGGGGGCAGCACAGAGCAGGTCCAGTGGGGTAGAGGCATCCCCCCAGCCCCTGGATTCACCCTGGAGGCCTAGCTCGGCTCCAGTGCCCATTTCCCCTCTGCTTGTGCTCCTCAAGCACAGCCCCACCAGTTCTCCTGTCAGTCCCAGCCCTGATATTGCCCCCTCTCACCCTTCCTTTATGAACAAGAACTACCTGCAGCCCCCAACCCAGCCTCTGCTGAGCCCCAGCAGGGCTGTGGGCATGGCCATGATGGGGGGACACTCAGGCTGCACCTCCCCTTGTCTGGAGCAGAGGAGCATCAAAGCAAATTTACCCCACAGGGCTGATAAGAATCAAATCAATCCTGGTTCCTGCTTATTGCATTTTGACCAAGAAGTGCCCATGCCATGCAGAGTAAAAAAGTAATCATAGAAAGGCTGGAAAGGACCTTCAGAGATCATCAAGTCCAACCCCTTGGGTCAGGGTCATCCAGAGCAGGTTGAACAGGAACACGTCCAGGTGGGTTTAAAATATCTCCAGAGAAGGAGACTCCAGACCCTCTCTGGGCAGCCCGTTCTAGTGCTCTGCCACCCTCAAAGTAAAGAAGTTGTTTTCTCATGTTGAGATGGAATTACCTGTGTTCCAGTTTGTGCCCATTGCCCCTTGTCCTGTCACTGGGCACTACTGAAAAGAGTCTGGTCCCATCCTCTTAACACCCACTCTTTAGATACCAATAAGCATTGATGAGGTGTCCTCTCAGTCATCTTTTCTCCAGGCTAAACGGCCCCAGTCTCTCAGCCTTTCCTCATCAGAGAGATGCTCCTCTTCTTTGATCATCTTTGTAGCCCTCCAGTAGTTCCCTGTCTTTCCTGAACTGGGGAGCCCAGACCTGGGACACAGCACTCCAGGTGTAGCCTCAACCAGGCAGAGGAGAGGGGGAGGATGACCTCCCTCGAGCTCTTGGTGAGCTCCTCTTTTCTGATGTACACTGCTTAAATTTAACACAAACTGAGGTTTAATGACTCATGGTACTACCTTTGGGCACCTCCATCCCCTGTGGAGACAGGACATCAGAGCCCAGTGACAGTCTGTAAAACACACGCAGACTTTCCTTCCCTGCCACTCTCTCACTGTTTTTTACCTCTATTTTATTTTCCTTACTTTTCCAGCTCTTTATGCTTAGGTTTTTTTTACCTTTCCTCTCCCTCCCAACTCCCTTTCTGTCCCTTTTCCTGCCTCTCCATACCCACTTCCATCCCTCTGGTGTCTCTGTGCCGTGCCCCCACCCCAGTGTCTCCTGTTTTCAGCTCTAAACCTCCTGATCCTTCAAAAACGAAATTGAGGGGAAATAAAAAGGGGGAAGGTAAGAATTTTGCGTAGTTTTATGTAGTCCTAGTCATTTATTGTAAAAGCCATTTTATATCCAAGGTATCATTTATGAAAGGTTGCCAGGCATCCGCCTGGAAGGTCAGTGTGATACATCAGGATGGGTATGCTATAAAATTAGTAACATCCACTATAACACCAATATTCTTACTGGTTTGAATATTAGATGAGAATGCCAATATTAGAACTGGTTTGCTATTAGATGAGATCTATTTGGCCTTTAGGTGATTACAAAATTGTAATGCAAAACAAACTAAATCCAGTTGCATCGTTGCCGTTCTTAAAAATATTTGTTTTGGAGCTGAATCTCTGAATTTCAGTCATTACCTCCTAGATAATTCACAACATAAGTCACATAGCATCCTAAATATAAAATTTCCTATTGCCCATCTCACAAACGCACCAGAATTTCAGAAGTCCTTTTATTCTTCTGATCCACTTTGAAGGGGAGCCTCGTTTCTTAGTTTCAACATTCTTTTGCATAATTGGATTTTTACTGAACCAACTCATTCTGAAACATGTGACATTCCTCTTAGCGTTTCTTTCTGTCTTTGTTGGTACAATACCAAAAATGCCCTGGAGTGCACTTGGGGACACGAGTGACAGCACGGTGTATAACCCAGCAGAAGCAGCTCTCCAGCCTCTCTCTTACATTATCACAATTAATACAGACATCTCATCCATTCCTCCATCTGACATCTGCCACGCTATCCCAGTGTAAATAAATCCAACTCATAAGAATTTTTTTCCTTCCATATGAAGCCCCCAGTAGGAGGATCCAGCGTGGTCACCCTGGAGGCAAGGCTTTAGTGGAGTTGAATCTTTGGTGGTGCTTGGGTAGGATTAGAATTCTCTCCAAGAGGTCCCATCTTCAGAACACCTTGACAAATCCACTAAAATCATCTTCTACCATAAACCCTCTGATAGTAGAATCGGGAAATATCATTCCAAATTAATCACGGTACTTTGATTTGACACTGTACGTTAATGATCAACCAAAAGTCCTCCGTTGCTTTAAGAACCCTGAGTGAAAAAGCTTTTTTAGCTTTCAGTACAGTTGGTAGCTCTCTCTGGTTCTTCTCAAAGCCTCAATTTCACTGAAAGCTAACTGTCTGTGAGTAGGCATTCAAATAATTATTTGGCCTATTCAAGTGATAATGCACTACAGAGTTTACAGATTTGTGAAGACTAAGAACATGAATGCATCAGCTATCTAAAAAGACAATTTTCTCATAAAAGCAATGAGAAAAAGCATATAATATGAGACAGGAGAATTAACTTTTTGTCCTAAAATCTCTCTTAATAATAATGACAGTATCTAATTTGTTTAATCTTTCACACTATGTATCATACAATGATCTGAATTTAGCAAAGTGGTTCAAGTTTGCTGACTCTCATACAGGAAGAATATACTCATCGTATATCAGATGATTATTCGGATTTGTAATCTAGGTGTGGAAGTTCACTAAAGATATGGGAGATCTCAAATGAGTTGTCTTCAGTACCTGGAATAACCTCAACACACATGTAAGTGTATCCTAATTTCTAGGTGTAAGCTGTGTTGGGATGCTGTCTTCTCACCCAACATTCCTGCTTTATGCCGATAATTAACATTCAGTGAAGCAAAGGCTGGTCCAAATCATCCCCTTTGCAGGTGACCAGCCCAAAAACCTTCTTGATCTCTTGTCCTCTGTCTTGGGGATTGTACAGAAGGCAGAAAGGTGCCTTTCTGCTTATATTGGCATCAGTTTGGGTCCCCAGCACTTACCCAAACCATTTATGGGGTTTTTTTAAGTTGCAAAGATTTTTCACAGAATCACAGAATGATACAGGGTTGGAAGGGACCTCTGGAGATCATCTAGTCCAACCCCCTGCCAAAGCAGGTCCACCCAGAGCAGGTTGCACAGGAACATGCCCAGGTGGGTTTGGAATATCTCCAGAGAAGGAGACTCCAGACCCTCTCCGGGCAGCCTGTTCCAGGGCTCTGCCACCCTTAAAGCAAAGAAGTTCCTCCTCATGTTTAGGTGGAACTTCTTATATTCAAGTTGTGCCCATTTTGGAAATTACTTCCAAGTTTTCTACCTCTCTCTCTGATGTGGCTGAAGTTGGCCAATGCCTTCACAAGTTACCAGCAGCGGGCTGGCTGAGGAATGGAGGCTTCAGACCTGCAACTCTGGCTGAGACTATAAACCCCAGCTGGGATCCGAAGTGTAAACTGCTCCACAAGTCCAGGCACCCACCAGTATGATCCCGGGTGATACAGACCGCAGTTTGCGTAATTGTATAACGTGCAGAAAATGAAAGGTAATTCAGGCTGCCCTACACAAATCTCCCACTTGGAGTTGCCTTTGGAGATGTCCGTGGGGCTGCTGCTTGCATGAACTTGTAGGCAAGCGCAAGAGGTCAGCCCATATCTGCCCTGGGTTGGGATGCAGGAGAGGAGGCAGCACGTCCACCCACAGCAGCCAGCTGTACGAGGAACAAGGAACTGGTCACCATGAAGGGGACCTCTCATCGTCCCCAGTTCAGAGCAAGTCACAGTGGTCTTTTGTCATTATTACAGCTCCTCAGGTGCACCTCTGGCCTCTTCTGACATCAAAAGAAGAACAAACTAATTCAAAAGAAAGTCTGAAGAGACATGATTTTAGGATTAGAAGATGCACTGTAATCTGAATTCCTACTAAATCAAGCCATAAATTTCATTAGTGAATCCCGAATCTAGAGAGATAAGTTGTGTTTTGAACTAGCACATATCTCAGGAGAAGTCAAGCGTTGACTTAAAACAACAATAAATTCACCGCTTCCCTCAGCAAACTGCGCCGACTCTTAAAACCTCATTTCCCGTTTGAATTTTCACTGATTTGGACCAGCAGATAATCTTACGCCCTCTAACACCAGGAATTGTCACCTTCTACATATAATTATAAGCTGGGAACAAATTCCACGACACCTGTTTATTAACACTGAGCCCTCTTACTCTCTCGCACGAAGCAACGTTTTTGTCACTGCCAATTATTCCAGCAGCTCATCTCCAAGCCCTTTCCAATAGATCAGCAAACTTTGTAAAGTTTCTGGCATGATTTCAGGAATATTCTCACTCCATACAATTAGCCACACGGCTCTATTCTTAGTTATATATTCCTGCAGGCCGAGTCAAGTATGAGCGTATAAATAGAAAGAGCCTCGTGGATGCACTAATAAAAATGAAGCAGATTGGCAAAAATCTTTAGCAGCAACAACAACCACCAAAAAAAAAAAAGCATCTCAAAGTGTTTGTATTTCTGAGGTCAGAAGAGAATAAATGTAACGAGCTGCTGCTCTAGTGGTATGTTCCTGGTGCTCCTCGTGTCTCCTTACACTGCTTCTCAGCGCCGCCGTTGTCATAGTAGTCCACGAAGCACCTTACGTAAGGAAGAAGATGATGGTTCTGCAGTATGCTCAAAAGAAGCATTTAACAGAGAAGTGCTAATGTTCTAGATTAGGGATTCTTACTCCCTTCCTCTGCCCTGGATCGTGAATCATTCCGGTTGCGAAGCACACGCTCTCCCATCAGCTCCGAGGGACTGAAGTGGAATATTACAGAGTCTACCCATGAAACGGCGGCAGAACAAGGAAAAGCTGCAAATGTAAAACCAAAGCTAATTATTTACAGTTGCTCGTGAAAAATTACTCCTTTGACTTGTACACAGATTTTACTTAGACTTCTACACATTGGTGCGACTGCGTTTGCAAAGTCCAGGGCAGCACAATTCCGACGGGTTCAGCGGGAACTGCAGATTTATGGGATGGGCAGGGACTCAGTGCCTTTCTGTAATTTTCAGATATGTCTTTTAAAAAATGCAGAATTTTTGCCAAGAAGATGCAGTATTGGTTTGGGGAGTTAGCTGGACTTCAGGGAAACATTCTTTCAACTTTTTTTTTTCTTCTTCCTGATTGCTTTTGGTAGGAAACATCTCTGCTTTGCATGCCAAAATGGGTGAGTAGCTGCAAGGGGTGGGCAGGGGACTGGCTGGTGGAGCCACACTCTGTCCCTGCACGCTTGAGCCCACTGAGTGAAGTAGTTTTTCATTGAGATGGGACTTACAGGGCCGTGGGGGAAGGAGATGGAAATGCTTCCACAGCCATAGAAATCTACCAAATTCAAGGACTGCGGGTGGGTTATTCAGGAGGGCATCGTTGTAGCCCTGCTCCCACCGCAGACCACTGATTCATCACATGCCTCAACGGGAGCCGGCAGGACCAGTGCTGAGCATGTTTTACAAGCCTGGATTTAATAAACAAACCAGCCCATCTTTCCTCCCTGCCAGGGCCCTGACGGGTCTCCCTCTGGTCCCTGCCAGTTGTGCCTGTACCCTCAGTGGGTCCCTGCCTGCAGCCCACCCTGCTGCCTTCACATCCCTGTGCTGCCTACATACGTGCCCCTGCCTCCCCCACCACCACACAAATCTCCTCTGTGCCCCTCATCACAGAAACCAGCAGGACCACTATGAATTCTGCTAATGCCTGGCTTCCCGCTATCTCCAAGGAGAGCAAGAAGAAGTCACTTGTTCCCTTTTTTATTTCCTGTACTGTACCCGTGCTGCACGGCTTCCTCGGATTGCCTGCAGCAACCAGGCAGAATTATTTTTATTTTTTTCTACTTAACACACAGTTTAGTTTCTGTTTTGGTTTTGTTGTTTTGCTTTCCCAGATCTTCTCTGGAACGTGGTGGTGGCCAGCAAGGGGATACAGGGCGGGTTGTGCTCCTGCCTCCATTAGCATATTAGGTCAGGAAAAAATTACACCCATGAACAACAGTCAGGTGTTTGGGTTTTGGCATCCTGGGTGTTGCAAATTCCCAGAATCAACTGGATATTTCACCCCTAAAGTCCCTTGTCCTGCACTTTTATTCTCTCTTGCTGTCTTCATGAGGTGCGTGATGCTTTTTTCCTGTTGATTTGGGGTATTTATGGTAGGTCTGAGGTGTGTGGTGATGGTGGTGGTGGGTGATCTGAAGGAAGGGAAGTAGGGGCAATAGTGCAGGTGGGACCATGTTCCTGTACAGCCCACTGGATGGGGCATTCACCACTGCTAACGGGGGATTAGGGCTTCATGGCTCTCCAGCCTTCCCTCTGAACGTTGGTCATCCAAGCTCCCTCTCCAAACACAGAGAACACATACACAAAAAGATCTCATTCACTTTCTAATCTGCCTCAGCTTTCAGGTCTCCCATGAAGGATTTTTTTTTCTCTTTCTTTTGCTCCTACTTTTCTCATTTCTGACTTTTTCCCTCTCCCATGTACATCGTGCTGCTTTACCTTTCACTGCCACTGACATAAAAAGATAGGTATTCCCAGCAGAGAGCAGCTGAGGTGCCTCCAGGGCCTGGAGTGCCACTGAATTCCTTTTTCTCCTTTTCGTCCGTACGCTAGATTGCTCAGAAAGGTGAAAATTCCAGTGAAATGGCATGTTAGCAAAAAGCACACATTAAAAACCCTGTGGGGATGGCTGCAAAAGGCTTCCCCTCACCAGAGCCAACCTGGAAACTTCACTTACTACTCTCCTAAGTATGAACTTGGAAATTTATAATGTCCCTCTAGTGACTTAGATTTCTGAGAATCCCAAAGCACTTAGTAAATTGCATTCTCACGAATTACTTTAGCTGTGGCTGGGGTACAATCAGATCTGGGGGGACAACTGGCAACCACTTGACTTCACATGCCCGCATTAAAGAACTACTCTGGACTAGATAAGAAAAAGAAGGCTTGGTGGTAGTGGTGTTTTAGTTTTGGGGTCTTTTTGGTTGGTTTGGGTTTTTTTTTTTACCTCAGGATGTAGAAAATGAAGTGCTAATGTGGATAGCTTAGATCTACTTGGGCTTTTCCCAGGAAAAGCCACGGAGTCTTTATCATCACCAAGAAGTCAGCATCTTGGGTTAATCTTTTAGTGGGGGACCCTGACAAAGAGCAGTCACTAGGGTGAGTCCTGCACACGGGGCACTGCAAACACGGTCACCGCTGGCTTGGCTGGGTTATTCTGACCGAGAGGTTGACTCAAACCCCAGGTCAGGGCAGGAGGAGGTGGCTGTGGGCAGGAGACAGGCAGGGAAGCCCACCAAGCCCTGGCTTTCGAGGGAAGAGCGTGACCTACCGCATCACCTCCTGAAGATGAGCTGCTACAAAGGACAAATTATCCACCTCACCCTCCTACTCCCCGCTCTGTTCTTCTGCCAACTCACTCTTCAAGAGCCACTAGTGCAAAGGGCAGCTAATTATTCCAGGAATTCAAATTGGTTGCTTTTATGGTAAAGATCAAACAAAACCAAACACCCAGCAACGCAGGCTGGTGTTGGCTGCCTGCCTCAGCGGCTAGCCGAGTGCTGGGAAGATGCTTTTCATCCCCCAGACAGCTTGTTATCTGGGTAGAAGCTGCTAGACCACAGATGGGGAGGAAGGGAGGGAGAGGAGGATGAGGATGGTGCAGGGCTGAGGAAGAGGAAGCGGCAAAAAGGAGCATGGTTGGGATGTGAGAGGCAAAAGGTGCAGTGGACGTTGTCTGTGCTGGGCTGTGAAGCTCAGCAGGACCCTCAGCAGCAGTCCTGACATCCCAAAACCACTGCATATTGTCTTAATTCTGCCTCCTGCGTCCTCCTGGGGCATGGTTTCGGGCCGTGCACATCCAGGTTAGGCTCATCTCTCCCTACCACAGACCAGCCTCGTTAGCCAATACCCCCACGCTGTGGATGTGGACCCGCACCAACTATTTCACTGCCCAGGTTCACCCAGTGCATTTTCCCCTTCTACTGACTATGCCAAACCAATGAAGCCAGTCCAGGGACATGTGGCAATGACATTTTCCATTTCCCCAAAAGCTATCCTCTCCCATCACCAAAGGAGCCTCCTTCTTATGACCAGGGTCCCACAGAAACAGCTTCGCCTGAGGGTAACGGGGTTGTGGTGAATGGCTGAATAGGACCATAACATTGGCTTCTCGTTGCCTTGACAATACACTTGGGCTCAAGAGAGCTATTTTAACCCTGTGCTGGGGTAGTACCAGCTGATGAAACCCTGCTGGCAACAAGGCAAGCGACTAGACTTGCAAAACCAAGTTTTCACACAGGTGGTAGGTTCATTAGGATAAGTGGGCTTTTGCCCCTGAAGAGGGGCTGGCTGTTTGCCTGGGATGAGTCTGCAGCCTCTCACTCTAAAGGCTGGATTTTCAAGTATTATATCGCAAATCTCTTCCCAGTGCACTGCTAATTATTGAAAATAGAACTTGAAAATACAAAACTAACCCCAAATGTTCAAAATGCTTGTGTTCTTTAACTCGAGCCTCATCCAAAAACTGCTGAGTCCAAAGATGACCTGCAGCCAGCTTCCTCGGGGCTCAGGGCTGTATAACCAGCAGGCTGGTGCTTACAGAGAGCTATAATTCACATTTTGCAGAGTGCTGTTTCTTTTCCATTGCTATTAATTCCAATCACGGCACATCTAATTTAGGAATTCCTCAGTGACCAATACATTTCAGTGCCAGGAGAGCAGCGTGCAGCAGTGAGAAACCAGTTAAAGATGGTTTCCTAAGCTCAGTCCATCACATGCTCTCTGGGAAACAGCACCGTTTCCTGAAGCAAATCCTCCCTTCATCACTCTGTGGAGCGGCTCCATGAATAAATCAGAAATGGGCTTTCTTATGACCACCGTTGCCCAGGCAGAATTGTCCTGCAGTGGTGGAGATTCAAGAGTCCTGTTTCTGAGAAGCATTGAGACATCAATGAGGTCCCTCAACACATGGTTGCATGAACAACTGTCTTCAGACCTGTCGGATGCATCGAGAGCGGAACAGGCAGGTACTGCTCCAGCTCTTTCTAAATCCAACTGTTTCTAAACCCAGTTACTCAACTTCCTGCAGCAAGGCAGAACGATTACACTACAAATGATGAAATGTTTCCTTCAGTTTACCCTAAATTCCAGCGAGTGATGTAACCAGCAATCCCTTAGTTTGCATCGATGAATGCGGCAAAGAGCAGGAACCAGTCAGTTCCCAATGGACTCACTTGGGTATTTAAATCCCCCCCCATAAAACCTTTTCTCTCCTACCTATTTCAGTTCCCTTTCGCATCTGCCATCGTGGTGTCTTTACACGCTTCATCCTGCCAAGGTTAATAGTGAGAGCTGGGACAGTTCCAGCTCATTTCATTGTCTTGTCTGAGACGACATTTTAAGCAGCGAGTGCTTTGTGTTTAACTGGCGTAATGTCAAGTGACTTACCTCTCCTAGCCAAGGCTGATAGCTTCTTCAGTCAGAAATCTGCTAAATGGCTGGTTCGCGTAATTACGATAATTGCCTCGGAGAAAAGATAGAGAGGAGTGTACCTTCCATTGAAGAAAATGCATAACTGTTACCCTCTGCTGACCTTTTCCTGCTGTTTCCTTCTCCTCTGTGAACGAGTGTTATCAGCTGAGCCTTCCCTGTGTCCTCTCCCTGTTCTGCCCGTCCCAGTCACAGCTTGGTGTGCCATGGCCAGTGATTTTTGTGGATTTTTAAAAAAGCAGGAGCATTTTCATGGACGCGGATTTTACTTTTCCTTAACTGCATGAACAGGATTCTGTTGAAAATAAGGCTAAAGGGAGCAACGTATTCAATCGTCCACACAATTTTTTGCAAATGAATAGTCCCGCTTGCTTAATGTTAAACACAAATTTAGGGGAAAACACAATAAGGTGTGTGTTTCAATAAGTCAGGAACTTAAAGAAATCACTCCATACATTATCATCTTAAACAACTTCCCCTACCAGAAAAGCTGCCCAGAACGAGGACGGGAAAAGAAAGCTTTGCCACAGCCGACCCCTGACCTGAGTTCAACCATCAGCATCCAGGAATTAACTCCCCCTCCCCTGGGAGCTGGGGCTTTCCTTTGGCCCTGGTTACTTATGAGTCTTCCTCTAACCCCAACATAAGCTGGAGAAGCTCCTGATGTTTCTGTGCATGAGGACAAATTCATCACGACTCTCTCAGCAGCAGGACAGAGCAATCCCCCAGCAGGAGAAACACCAGCTCCCTTCATCTCAGCTTCCCCATCGCCCTGGGCACAGGGTGAGCACGACCTGCTGTTATCTACAGCCCCCTGCTTTCCTTCACCCTAATAACTCTGATTTCAACAACTGAAACCCCACAGCCCATCCTCAGGCCATCAAGAGACACCGAAATAAGCTGCGGCAGGCGAAAGCCGTGGCTGCAGTGTGGGGAAGCCTTTGAAGCTGCCATCGCTGGGGTTGGAGGTGTTTTGAAGCAATATAAAAAGAAAAGGCTTTTATTCTGACAGCCAAGCTTAAGCCTGCCCTGACTGCATGTAAAGTGCAAACGCAAAACTTAAAGAGGGGGAAAAAATAAAAGGGCTGGATTGAGCGGACAGCCGGGTTTGACTCCAGCTCGGCTGTCAGAGGAATAAAGCCTTTGAAAAAGAACAAACCAAATCCTCAGTTCTCCCCCCAGTATCAGCCCCAACCGTTGCAGCTTCAAAGGCTGGGCTATGCCATGGAGGTCCCAGAGAGGACCAGTGAAGCAGCCCCAGCTCCTTGGCTGCCCCTCAAGCCCTTTGCATGCCAGGGTCACACCACAGCTCTATGCACAACACCACGGGACCCCCAAGCGGGTCCGACTCCACCAAGTCAGGCTGCTGCCCACCCCCAGAACCCCCAAGGGAAGGAGGCATCATTCCCAGCCCTGCCCAGTGACATTTCTCCCCTTCGGGGTGACCCTCATGGCAGCGCTGGGTTCGGGTGAGTGCCAGCTCTCGGATACTTGTTTGGGAAATGAGTAAGTAATTACCTTCTCTGCTTCATACCTCCATCATCTGCTTCTGCACTTCCAGACACGCGCTGGTGCTCCCGGCATGGGGGGTGACCTTAACGTCAGAGCTGGCTTGGCAATCTGCTGCGGCTCCAACGGCAAAGGTGCGTTAAGAAAATTTGCATTTTTGCAAATCGAGTAGGCAGAGCTGGACGTCAAGGAAAGGGAAAAAAAAAAAAAAGAAGGCAAGCGGCTCATAATTACTCGGGTTGTATTTGCCTTTCCAAAGGGCATAACATTTTTATGTGATTCATTAAGATTAGACCCCTGGGTGTATTCATGAGGTCTGTGTTGGTATGGAAATTAATCATTTTAAGGCTCACTGCTGAGCTTTGGTGGTGTTTCCTGCAAGGCTGTGCAGGCTAGCCCTTGGGTGACATGAAGGTGATAGTTCTCAACGTGGCCCGGCCAGCTCCAGCCTGCAGCAGGGGCTTGCTCTGCTGCTGATGTGATAGCCAAGGGCACTGTCAATCCCAGCCGCAAGCTCGGCTTGGAGGAGGGCGAGCAGTGGTCCCAGACCACACCGCTCAGCAGGGCAGCGCCCAGAGTGAGGAAGACCTGAGGTATCTGTGTGCTCCTGCCCCCAGCCCTTGAGGTGTTTTAATAATGGCCAAAGCAGCTAAATTAAGAGGAGAGCACTGAACCACTGCTACTGCTGCTGTGATCTTGCACACCGGTGTTTTTGGTCCCAGTCCCCACAGCTGAATTTTCACTGAATTTCACTGAATTTTTTTAGAGTTGGAAGGGACCCTAGAGATCATCCAGTCCAACTCTCCTGCTGAAGCAGGATTGCCCAGAGCTAGAGCAAGTCACTCAGGACGGCATCCAGGCAGGTCTTGAAAACCTCCAAAGAAGGGG
>BJBW01006002.1:0-15002 GCA_004320125.1 Scolopax mira | reverse complement strand
GTGGAACCTCCTATGTTCCAACTTATGCCCATTACCCTTGTCCTCTCACTGGCAACCACTGAGAAGAGTCTGGCTCCCTCTTCCTTCAACCCACCCTTTAGATACTTGTAGGCATTGATAAGGTCTCCCCTCAGCCTTCTCTTCTCCAGACTAAAGAGTTCCAGCTCTCTCAGCCTTTCTTCATAAGGAAGATGCTCCAACCCTTGAATCATCTTTGTTGCCCTTCACTGGACTCTTTCCAGTAGCTCCTTGTCCCTCTTGAACTGGGGAGCCCAGAACTGGATGCAGTATTCCAGTTGTGGCCTCACCAGTGCAGAGTAGAGGGGGAGAATGACTTCACTAGCTCTGGTGTAGGTGCTTCTCTGTTGGTAATGGCCAGGATGGGATCAGTGAGGCTTCAGAGGGTTGGATGCTGTGTCCTGGTGAGCTACAGAAATCAAGTCTTGAGGATGCTGGTCCTTCCAGAGGCTGGAATAACTGCTTTGGCACTGGGTTACACACAGGCAGGAGCAGATCCGGGCCTGCTCCCCCAGCCACACACCAGCCCTTCCTGACACAGTATCTAGTCATAGCTGGAAGAAACTAATTTAAATTTTGAAGTTCTCTAAATATATATATATATGTAATATTTCAGGATATTCTTAAGATTGCTGTATAATAATCTCAAAGATTTATTATATTATACTCCTGCATAGCTGTAAAGTCTGCGAGTAATTACAGGTTTACAGGAGCCTAAGCTTTCAAGTATTTGTATTTCACATTGCATCCTTACCAGAGATGAGAGATAACTGCACTCGGCTGCAAAATGCCTTGGGTAAGACGAGATCATCAGGAAAATAGCATAAAGTGAGGTGTATGCTCCATGTTGCACTGACTTCCCTGTCACTTTTGCTCAGTTTATTAGCAGGAAACATACTTTTAGTGCACTCCTGCCTTCAGATTTAATCTGCTGCAGGAGGTGCACAGCCACAGAGGGTTTTTTTTGCTCTTTTCACTTTGCGAGATGATACCGATCACTCTGAAAAAAGCCTTTCCTCTCTGCCAGCCCCGTCGGAAGCAGCAATTCTACCCAGTGACGCAGGGAAGGAGAATAGCTCCGTGTTCCCAGCATCTCCAGCCCGACCCAATCCATTAGTTAGCCCAGGCTGCTGGAGGCATCCCCAGGACGGCGTTTCTCTTGGCATAAAGCAAAACTCTGGCAAGTTCTTTCAGTAAGATCTCGCAGACTTTCCACAAATGTACTCCTGACGTAGCAGGAGTCGGGGGAGCAACGCCAAAGACCTTTACAAAGGTGGCGTTAGCTTTGTTCTTCCCTACAGAAATTCAGCTTTTCTACAAACTTCAATACTTTTCTCTCTTTTTTTTTTTTTTTTTTTTATCAGAAAGATTCCACTTTGGTCTTTCTGGCACAACCATCTCTCTCCAACACTAAATCTCATTATGAGTCGAAAAGGCTGTTGGAAACTGCATGGCTGTAAGAGGAGGAAGTGCTAACGTTGTTGCTTTTGTTTCCAAAGCATGAAATAAAGTATTGAATAATGAGTTTTCCCTTGTGTTGCTTGAGCTCTGTGGGGAGATTGCTACAGATGATTCCTAGCCACGTATTTAACAAACGTACAAGCGAGGTCACTTGGTCACATATCAGATACGGGAGCCCTGTGTGGTCTTTGTGCAAAGAGAATGAGAAGGAAAAAAGCCTGAGCACTGATCTCTGAGTTCATTGGAAACCCAGCCAGAAAGAGCCTGCGGAATAAATGCTGTAATCCCTCCTCTCCTGGGGATGGAGCGGCCGTCTGACCCAGGGCACTGCTGGTTTAACAGGATAAACTTGGGGAAATTCTGGGCTCGGCTGCCCAGAGGTTGCACGTGGTCTGCCAAAGAAACTGCTGCTCTCAAAGCTGAGATGGTCATCCACAAACTCCCCATAGGAGGAAATAATAACCACAAACTTTCTCGGCTTGACACCACAGGACTGGCCACATTACGAATGAACTTTTTCCCATTCATACTTGGGTTTCATCACGTTAAGAAGAAAGAGAAGAAACACTGCACCAGGAGAGAGGCTGGAAAGAAAGAGCAAAGTAACATTAGTCATTATAAATAACATCACAGGAGATCCTTTTCAAAAATAACACAAGCAGCTCACTTAACA
The DNA here is from genome assembly GCA_004320125.1 of Scolopax mira. NCBI lineage: Eukaryota > Metazoa > Chordata > Aves > Charadriiformes > Scolopacidae > Scolopax > Scolopax mira. Next base: position 12,850 of record BJBW01006002.1, on the reverse strand, counting down.
TCCTACGTCAGAAATGGTGATTCCATGTCTGGTATTCTAGAAAAAGGACCATTAACTATTAATAATATACACAAATATTAAAGAAAGCAGAGAAAAGGTATTACATGGGTAAGTGAACTAACGGGCTGACAGTACATTGTCTTAAGCAACTCTGATGATTATTAAGCATTTGAAAAGGGCTCTATCAAACACATACCAAGACACAAACCCTGCTTCAGAAAGCTGTGCTGGTGCCTACAACAAAACTGGCAAAATTGGGAACGCAGTTGTGGGGTAGGACAGGAGGGTGGGAAGAGAGGTAACAGCTCCTTTGGACGCAGGACGGAGGTTGGTTTGTCTCTCCAGGAGCACCAGGTCCCCCAGGGTGGGAACTGCATCCGGAATCGGTTCCTTTGAGGAGAGGATCCCAGGGCAGGCTCAGGGCTGGGAGCTCTTTGTGCACTGAAAGAGGTCCCCATTCTACCTCTGGCTGCAGCTGGGTGCTCGACACCAGCTCCTGTACTCCCACATGTGATAACATTTGACAAACAGCAGAATTAATGTTGCCATCCCCCAGTTCCCTCATTTCAGCCCTGATTAGTGCTGTTGGGGACATGCCACCAGGGTGGATGGAAACCTCCCTCAGTTTGCACCTATTCACCTGCCAGGAGCAGGATGGAGAGCAGATCTTGGAAAGAAGCAGGAGTTCTTAATGTTTGTATTTTGCTGTTTACACGGTATTTTTCCTCTCTTAGCTTTACAGCCTCGAGTCCATTATTCAGTCCATGTCTGAAATTGAAATTATGGGGGGAAAAGGCATCAGTGCCTTTTACTTAGATTCATTATCTGTCAAGTGTTATAGAAGGATTAAATCGGGAAGGGAATTTTAAAACCATTCTTCTGACATGAGTCACAGGAGTAAGCCATCAGAAGCCATGTCAAAGGCACTGTAGTTGGCAAGAAATGTATAGCGTCTTTATGATTCCTCTTTTTATAGAACTCAAACCATAAACAATAGAAACAGGGGAAGGGAGAGAATGTAATTTCATTAGAGCAAACGTGACATAAATTTAATAATAAATAATAGCCTTTATCTAGAAAAGTATGAAAAGCCATTTTCAAAAACATTAGCTCTAATCACAAATGAATTTTGCAGCTTCTTTTCTATTTTGCACCTCTGTAATGAACTCTGATAAATTCAAGGGACTACATGTTAAATAAAGAGATAGAAGGGTCTAATTTGCTGCTTCATTAAGCCGGCTTATTTCTGGAACGTCTTGCGTATTGCTCTGAATTTCCCGTCTCTGAAAGGTGGAGACAATGAACTATCTGTCTCTAATGTAGTGTGGCACACAATTAGGGATTCAAAGGGATGTGAATCTCTTTCCATCAGAGATACATGCAGCGATTATTATTTTATTACCAAATACTGTCAGCGTTACATATTTCCAACAGCTACGGTGACACCTGACTTGCATGTTAAATTTGCACAAAGCCTTGCAAAAAAGAGTCAGATGGAGCTTATTTACACCGCATTATTCCTTCTTATGTAGGCCTTCAGTAAGCCTGGTACAGTTAAACATTCCCAGACCTTAGGACTGAAGATTTGCAGTCGGGCAGGATACATAGAAGATGGCCTGTCATTCGGATATATTATTTTTAACACGGTGACAGAGCACGAACTCAACTTTACAAACCCTGCCTGCAAATCAAAAGAGCCTTTAAGGACATATTGGAACATATCAAAGCACTTGCACATGTGGATCTGAGGCTCTGGCCCTCTCAGGGATGAATTTTAATGTAATTAAAGAGCTTTCAGTTTGAACTGAAATTTAATTTTTTTCCAAAACACACATTAACCCCAGAGTTCTGTAACTTGGCTCTGGCTAAGAGTGGATATGCAGCAGAAAGGTGGCTGAAGCAGTCCCGAAACCTTGGACAAGCTCAAAAATGCAAACTTTAACCTCATAGAACAAAGTAGATGTTACATTAGACACAGTGTGAGCTTGGACTTTACCTCCACAACCAGAATATATCTAGTCACCCACAGGACAGGTCCTCCTGGTAATCTGAACAACAGCCGAAGGGAACGATTGAGGCATTTAGGGTTGTATTTTGACTCCTCACACCTACTGCGTGGTCAGGATTACTGCTTATGTTCCATGGGGCTGCCAAAACAAGGTCTGCAAAATCCTACTGTTGTTCCAGCCTCTGACCTGGATTTCATCCTCTTCCCACGGCCCTTCTCATCATGACATGCCCACAGCTGGAAGGGAGACAGCAGATTTTCTACCCAGGGCTGATAAGTTTTCATAAGAGTTAAGCAAATTTATTTTAAAGGACAGACAGTCATTATTTTATACTAATTTTTTTTTAAATGAAAATTGTTTTACTAGTAGATCAGTATCACTAGTAAGAGAACAGCATAGGTCTGTGAGGAATCTATAGAGAATCTTCAATACCTACTCCTTAGGATACCAAGTCCAATTGAAATGCAAAGCACAGAAGACTTCCTCTTTTAATGACACTTAGTGAAAATCTTCCAAATGTCTGAAAGATTCATCTGGGAAAATAAATTAGGAGTTTAAAAGGGATGTGCAAATTCATTGTCAGGGAGATGACAGAGCAAATTGGCGGGACATAACTAATCCCAGCTCTACCCCCCTGAAGGTACACGTCTTACAATCTAAAGCAAACAGGTACCATGATCTCTCATTATGCCTTTTGTTTCACTGACTTGTAGGCATCCAGCTGGTGGAGGACTGTCCCCTCTGCACACAGAATCATAGACTGGTTTGGGTTGGAAGGGACCCCAAAGACCATCTAGTTCCAACCCCATTGCCATTGGCAGGGACACCTCCCACTACACCAGGTTGCTCAAAGCCCCATCCAGCCCGGTCTTGAACACTCAGGGATGGGTCCGTTGAGGTGCAGCACACACATGCCCAGGGAGCATGCTGAAGGCCATCAGAGGCTCCTGTGCAGTTACTAACCATGTCCTGCCCTGTCCCACCTGTCATTTTAGAGGTGAGCGACACATATCAGCGTAAAGGTTTGTGGTACAAAGAAAGATGGATCTGGCCTTGAAAATCCACGAATAACGACTGTAATCACCTTCTCATGAAGAACAGAGGCTTCAGCCACTTGCAGGATTCAAATTGCTGTGGCAGCGTAAAGGAGAGCAAGAGCTGTAGTACATTTTATAACTGTATAGAGCCAAAAGGAAAGAAAGAAACTACCCAGAATATAGGAGTTGAGAATTTAAACTCACAAGTCAGGACATTCAAAATCATGGTTCCCATAGCACCCATAACTTACCTCCTTCCACATACGTCGCATGTACTGCTGGGCATGAGGTTATATTTATGTCTTGCTCTTTCTCTGCCAGGAGCAGAGTTATGGCTGTTGGGGGAACCATACGTTTGATTTTCCTGACTTGTGCATTGAATCTTTAAGAAAAGGGGGGGAAAAAACCCAAACCCACTCATTTGGATGGCAGCAAACACGTCTCGCTGCCTTTATTTCCACTTTTCTGGTCCTCTGCCTCTTCATAGCCAGGTTAAAGTGTGGATTTTACACACACAAAGAGGGACGGTTCTTAAAATGAAGCAATTTGTGCCTTCTTTGGAAGGGGCAACATCTCTGCATTCAGTCCCAGTCCATATGGGAACTTGTTGGGGAGGCTGCGTTAAAACCACTAAGTTTTCATTAATAAAACGTTGCTTGCAGCCACGTTTTAAAATTTATTCAACCATTTTCTTGTGGGTGGCTTGCGACAATATCCGAGACACAGCTACCCCACTCTGGAACGTGCTTACAACACTGGTTCAAAGTATATCAAAATGTAAGTGTTATTTATAAACAGAGCAAGCCACGAAGGAAGCCCAAGCCCCTATTTCAGAGCCATTTACCAGCACTTGTTGCACTGAGAGGTGGGGAAGGGTTCATTTTCCCCTTCTGTCTGTGGCAGTACTAGCTGTTAAGTGGCCTTTTTGCTGGAAACAGTATTTCAGAGATTGGCACATATTTTCAAAGAAAATATCCTCTTCTGTTTCTCTGCTCAAGCTTATTAAGTAACGCCTGTTGCACTTGCTCAAAGGCGGTGACAGGGACGGGGCTGTGTCTTTACCCAGGGCTGTGGGAGCCCACACGACCGTTCCTGGTGGCTTTGATAACCCTCAGATTGAGTCCTAAATCACTTTGCCTCTTTGGCTTCCCCGCTGCCTCCCCAGTGTTCCCAATTACTGCGCTGACACCCACGGTGTCCAGGCGCTTGGTCACAGGTAATGGCCATAAAGAGGGAAATCAGTGGCACTAACAAAGTTAATACTTGGCATTGTGATCTTCAGCAGAGCACTGCTGAGATGGTTCCTTTTATAAAGCGACTGATGCTTTTTTGGTCATTTATTTGTAGAAGGAAGAAAAGAAAAGAAAATTAACCTGGATGCTGCTACTGTGTCTCTACACTGGGATACTTTCCTCTGGAAGCCCTACTGATTATAAAATGCTTTTGATTTGATTTCCTGGAACATTATGTTATTTTCAACTCCAACATGGGTTTATTTCAGACATATTTCAGATGCTTTGAATGCACAAAGATGCAAGAAGATGTATTACATTTGGGAAAATCATACAAATGGTAAATGTCTTTTCAAATAAGTTATAATGATATTTCAAGGGCAGTTTAGACTTATTCAAATTGCATATTCTCATTACCTTTCTTAGCAACAGGCATAAGTCCTTCAGTCTCCACGTAGTTTTGTTACTCTCTCTCCACAATTTTCAATTTCCCTACAACAATTCAGCTGATTTATTATTTCCCTCCTGGATTTTAAATGCATTGTAACCCCATAGGTTTGTTTCACTCTCTCAGCTTCAATACTCAAGGTCGTTAATACCCTCAAAATACCCTTTGCTTATACCACAACTTTAAATGTGCTCTTTCTTGCCCAGTGGCTTGTTACGTGATTACCAGTGGCGATATCATCTTGTTTTTATAGTTTTATGATTAAAGAGATAAAAATGAACTCAATCGAATAAAACGTAAGAAGACACTTGCAATATCTGTGGCTGCTGCTCCTGTTGCACAGGCGACACGGAGAGATGCAAAATTAATGTTTCTCAGTGCCTTGCTTGAAAGTTAACTAAGATGAGATAAATTACACAGTATTAACATTTGGCCCCTCTGATTAAGTGCTGCTTAAACATGCATCAAATTTTAAATCGATGGCGTTGGATGGAGAGGCAAAATACATGCCAGTCGAGATGGTTCAAACTGGTCTTAAAAACACAAGCGCCCTTGCACTTCCCAGCCACGTCCCCGGTTCTGTGGGTCACACTTGGCCTGTCACCATCCCCTTGGTCCTGTGCCCATCCAGGAGCTGGCTTAGCCTTCCCACAATGGGGCAGCCCCTGGGGAGCCCCACGGGTCCCCACCATGTGAAGGCACCACCCTGGGAAGTTTTGCCATAAAATGCAAATTTGTGGTTCACCCAAACCTCCAAACCTGCCAGTGGAATCATAGAATGGTTTGGGTTGGACGGGACCTTAAAGATCAAAGAGTTCCACCCCCCCTGCCATGGGCAGGGACACCTCCACTAGAGCAGGTTGCTCAAAGCCCCATTCAGCCTGGGACTGGGGCTTGAACCCCTAGAGGGATGGGGCAGTCAAAGATTCTCTGGACAACCTGTTCCAGTGCCTCACCACCCTCACAGGAAAGAATTTATTTCTGGTATCTAATCTAAATCTCCCCTCTTCCAATTTAAAACTGCTGCCCCTTGTCCTATCACTACACTTCCTCATAAAGAGGAGCCAGCTCTGCTGTAGCTCCCTTCAGGTATTGAAAGGCTGTTACAAGGTCTCCCCGGAACCTTCTCTTCTCCAGGCTGAACAACCCCAGCTCTCTCATCCTGTCCTCATAGGAGAGTTGCTCCATCCCTCTGATCATCTTCGTGGCCCTCCGCTGGACCCATTCCAACAGGTCCATGTCCTTCAGGAGTACTGAGGACTCCAAAGCTGGACACAGTGCTGCAGGTGGGGTCTCACGAGTGCAGAGGGGCAGAATCACCTCCCGTGACCTGCTGGCCACACTTCTCTTGATGCAGCCCAAGAAGTGAGAGGCTCCTGTGAGGCTGCTTGTCACTGGCCACGCTGCCAACGTGGGGACAGCATCCCTCCCCTTTGCACGAAAACGACTCCCCCCACACACACACCCCGCACCCCCAAACAAAACCACTCCATTGTGCTCATCTTCTGAGCACATATACGATACGGGAACATACAATTTGTGGGAATTTCCATTTCCTGCTGCTGCTGCTGGAGGCAGGCTGTCGGAGCGAAGGCGGTTGTGCGGGGAGTGAGGGACATCGCTGCGGGGAGGGAGCCGCCTCCCGGGGACCGACTGGCCAAAGGGCTGCACTGATTTAGCACAGGGTAATCGCTGCTGCCCGTTGCCATATGGGAGTGTCAACAGCCTTTACCGTGCAGAAACACAGGGCTGGAAGGGACCCGGGGAGACGAGGCAGCTGGTGCCTTGCCCCCAGGCAGGATCAGGCCCTGGCAGACCCTCCCTGACAGATGATTTTCTAACTCGCTCCTCCTGGGAGAGCGATCCTCCTGACACCCCATCCGCACCCTCCCTACCACCAGGAGCACCAGCTCCTCTGCAGCAGCAATTTTGATAGAGGCACACGGGGAAACAGTGATGCAGATCGCTTCAGCAGTGATTTTTTATATATATTTTTTTTTCCCTAACTGCTGAGCCCCCTAAATCATTACAGTGCAAATGCTATGAATGAGGGGCATTAGGTGGAGCAACCCAGGTTTGTGGCCAGAGAGCCCCAAGGGCTCCCAGGACTCCTCGTTCCTGTACATCCTTTCTGCCCCCGGCTCCTTTGCACTTTGCAAATCCAATAAGAGGAAAAAAAAAAAAAAAGAGGGGACAGTGCCCTTCCAGGGCCATCCCTGATGGGGATGAGATCACCACCACTTATTCCACTGCGGGCTGCAAGAGGTTTGAGCATGGGACTTGCCGACGTCCCGTGGTGTGTTTACCGGACAGAGGAACTCGGGAGCTCAGACCAGACAGGAAAATATCTGCCTTCACTCCTGCTAACCCAGACCCTCCCCTTGAATCACAGGCTTGGCTTAAATACAAGAGGTTTAAGTAAACATATAGTTTGCTTTCAATTTGAAGTGTACAATTCCTTCTTCTCTACTAAAAGGTTGTGGGTTTTTTCCGTGCGAATCCCAGACCCAGAGCCTGCCTGGGGCAGGCACAGCCAGTTCTTCGAGCTAGGATTGGGGAAAAACAAAGCAAAACCCATCTCTGGGAGACTGGTGCTAAAATAGCCCATTCCTGTTGGTGCCTGCACTGGTGTGGGTCTCGGGTCCCGTGGCTTTGGTGTTTCCCTGGTCCTGCACACCCAGAGAAGCTGTCCAAAGCAGCAGCCCCTGGGTGCTGTGGCCGGCGGGGAGCCCGGGGCTGCAGTGCAGCCTCTTCAAAGCAAAGTTCAGTCTCATCTTTGACTTATGAAAACAAACAAAAGGAAGGGAAAAAGCTCTCTTGTTACTCACTCCCAGGGGAGTGGGGCCGTGCTGGCCCGCACGACCGCAGGCAGCACAGCCAGAGCATCCCTGGCCAGACAGCCCAGCCAGGGGCCACGGGCTCTGAGTCACCCCTGCAGGTAGCAGCAGTTGTGTCACCGGGCTCCCCGCCACCCACAGCCACCGTCCCGTGGCCAGCCGGGCCATCTGTGTCACTGACAGGTACCGTAACCACCCTAGCTCCCAGCCCACCCAGGGGGAGCAGCCCAAACACGGAGCCAGCCTTTGGCTCGCCTGGAACTCTCCTCCACGGAGCCACGGCGAGTTTTTTTCCAGCAAGTTTTCGGCTTCCATCCCCCAAACTGACCCTGCTTTACCTCTGCCCCGGCAGGGCGCACGGGCTCCTGCTGTACGCCCAGCCATGCAGACAACACCCTCTCTCCCCCCTCCTCGCAGTTTCAGTGTCTTCTTACACATTTTATCCAAGCAAAACAGTCTTTTCCTGCACTTTCACTGGGAGTTGCAGCAAAACACCCAGATACAGGCTTCATTTGTTCACTGAACTCAAGCCGGCGTAAGAAGGAGGTCCTTGCGACTATCTCTGGACCAAGTACCTCCAATACTTCCATTTTCCTTGGCTAGTTTTCCTGGAAGAGGCTGCAGCAACCTCTCAGGTGGGTTTATTGCTCTGGGAGGGCAGTTGGAGCTGAGCCCCTGGTGCCCTGTGTGCCCCCCCCCTCAAGCAGAGAGGTTTTAAAAGGGGGAGTTTAAGTGAACTAAACGTTAAGAAAACAAAAGAAAACAACCCCAAAGCCTGCACGCGTACACACAACCTCCCTCATGTTACCCCCCTACAAAAGCAAGCAAATTTTGGCCCAAGTTACTAATTCCTGTCGAGCAAAAGCAGCCGCTGGTGCATCTGCTCTCCAGGCACGACCCCATGGAGCTGGAGCTGCCATCCTCAGGAACCTGCTAATTTAGCATTCCCTTACAAAGGCTACAGACCCGCCTTCCTCTGTGCTATCAGCATCATTAAAACACTCATTAGAGAAGGGCTCTGTTTGCTCTTTGGCCTGTGGAGCTTGGCTGAGTGGCTGGTCAGGCTCCTGGAGGAGCATCCTTAAGAAAATAACGTCTGATGATAAATTTACGGCTACGGCAACCGCATATTAAGTGCATTTTACTCCAGCTAGTTCTGTGTCACGAGTTGTCAGTACAGATTGGTGGGAAAAGAGTATGAAATATTCATGAAGTTATCAATGGCACCAAGATATCTAGTTAATTATGTTGCTTAGCACTTCCTCGCGGGCTCTGAATACCCGCTGCCGACTGGCTCGTTAGCGTAACTGCAATTTGATTGCGCCTTTGTGGCAGTGTTTCCTCCGTACCGCTAACACACCACCACTGCGCTCTTGGACCAACTCCATCTTAATTAGCTTTGCTGCCACTGGAATTAGGCGACATGTTGTAGAAGTCACTTAAATTAACTTCTGACTCTTTCCTCAGACAGATGGGACCTTGGTCCCCGCGCCTGCCTATTACGCTCGTTTAATCATTCTTTAAAGGACTGTCACAAAAAGACAACACGCCGTACTGTCTGGGTGCATCAGAAATGTGACCTTGGCTTCAGCGCTGGGTTTTGAAAACTAATGCCTTGTTAGAAGGTGTCTTAAATTCACCAGACAAGTTGATTAGTAATTTGGATCACAGCCTGGAGGTTTCCAGGTAGTGAGGCCCTGTTGCCTTGTGCTACTCACAACCCAAAGGAGTCCCTGCTTTGAAACTCTCATCCCGCCCTGTCCCTGGTGCCACCACAGCAGATCGGGATGGAGATGGGCTGGGGTTCATGGTGGTCTGTGCCGTTATGGTCCCCACCATGACACAGGCTGGACACACTCTCTGGTCTCATCAGCCCTGATGATGGGCTTTGCACAAAACATAGAATCATAGAATGGTTTGGATTGGAAGGAACCTTAGAAATCATTGAGTTCCAACCCCTCTGCCATGGGCAGGGACACTTCCACTAGAGCAGGTTGCTCAAAGCCCCATCCAGCCTGGCCTTGAACCCGTCCAGGGATGGGGCAAACACAACTTCCCTGGGCAACCTGTTCCAGTGCCTCACCACCCTCACAGGAAAGAATTTCTTTCTGGTATCTAACCTAACTCTCCCCTCTTCCAATTTAAAACCGTTGCCCCTTGTCCTATCACTACACTTCCTCATAAAGAGTACCTCTCCAGCTCTCCTGTAGGCTCCCTTCAGATATTGAAAGGCTGTTACAAGGTCTCCCCAGAGCCTTCTCTTCTCCAGGCTGAACAACCTCAGCTCTCTAAGCCTGTCCTCATAGGAGAGTTGCTCCATGTCTCTGATCATCTTTGTGGCCCTCTGCTTAACCTGTTCCAACAGCAAGCACAGGCTAAACCCCTCTGTGCTCCCCTAACCATGTGTTAGAGACCATTAGCCCTTGGCAGGTCTTTGGTGCTGGAAAGACAGAGTGTCAGAGCCTCTGTGGCTGTTCTGGCCATGAGCTGTTACAGATAGAGATGCGTTAGAGCTACAGCACACTCACACCACGTCTGCACTCTGACAAGGGTACAGTATCACCTTCCTCAAGCTGTCTGTGCCGTGCCAGTGACAGCAGGAAAGCTGGAAAAAGCCCAAATGGTGCAGGACAGGATATTCTGTAGTATTCCAGCCCAAATTCCAGACAAGAAAACTTTAAGAAGTTTCTACAAACATTAGCAATGCTGGAAGGGGGGCTGGGTGAGGTTGTTTAGTACTTGAAGGTCAATGTGGTGGAGACCTGGTCCCTTTGCACCTTCAGTCCTACCAGCCCCACCGCAGGCACGTTCTTCTCCACACCCCAGGGACAGCACGCACTGCAGGATCCTCTCACCCAAACTCTTGCTTTGTTTTGAGTCTGCAACCAGAAAGGGATGGTACTGCTCTGGTTGGGCTCAGGAGTGGACCCAAATCCATGAAGTCAAGAGATGCTTCTGTGATTTGCCCCCCTACTGGACTTCATCTGAAGCTGTGAGCAGACAGTGATCTTAGTTTGCAGAGAGAAAAAGGAAAAAAAAAAAAAAGAAGAAAAAAAAAAAAGGTTCACATTGCTTCCTCCCTGGAGATTTGCTTTCAAGTTTCAGCTTCAAACAAGCCCAGATTTCAAAGTTCAGCTGGTTTCACTAGCATGAAGGTGTTGTTCTGCATGCAGACCATGCAGGGCGAAGGATTTCCCTGTAACTTCCAGTGGTGCTCAGCCCCCACTGCTCCCTGCCTGACCCCACATACCGCAGAGCTTAAGCTTTATGGCAACGTAAATAAAACTACATCACCTGTAGGAGTCAAGCTGACATTCACTCGGGGACATTTTCCTCATTTCTCTCAAGATGTTTTGTGAGATACCAGCAACGCCGTCGTTCTCTGAAGTGATAGCATCTTACTGATAGGATCTCATCCCAGCCTTTGCAAAACTCGTGGCCAAGAGCTCCAAAAAGCAATGCTTCCACCAGTCAGTCAAAACACTGCATCCTACTAAAGACTTACTATTGGGCTGACACTGGTGCCAATTTAGTTAGATAACTCTAACTTTTGAAGACAGGCTTAATCTGCCGTACCGTGGCCTGTCTGTTGCAAGTCTTCTTGCCTTATTCCGAGCAATTTAGATTCTGATGCAACAAGGCATTTAAGTACATGCTTAAGTGTCATCTAATTCAATGCCAGAGCTTTAGCACTTGCCGCATCAGAGTTAAAATGCTGTAAAATCCTCTACTGCCACGTGGATGGGACTGTACGTGGCATCGTGCCCCCTCCATTGGGTATACCTGCTGTCCCTGAGTCCTGGTCTTGCTGACTTGGACCTGCCCACGGTGGGTTTTGGGGGAATTAACAGCACTGATGCTCCCTAGCTGCAACCACATCTCTGCAAACTCTGGAACGAGCATGGAATGGGTTTGGAGTCCGTGCTCCTAAGTCCTTGCTCCATGCTTGTTTGCATTGAATAATATTTGCATAGAAATATCCACATTTCAGTGTTCATTTACTAACCCATGCTAAGATCTCCTGTTATTTCTGTGGTGATCCCTGAGCGTTGGTTCCCCCATAAAGAACGATCAGAGTCCAGGTCCACAGGCTCCACCACTCACTTTCCATGTCTCCAGGAACACCACTACCCTCCCTGTGCAAAATGCCTCCTCTATAAAGGAAAGAAACATCTATCCTCTGCACAACAGCACACAAATAACGACATGATTAAACCATACTGGGTGCTGAGAGGCAAACTACTGCTCTATGAAGTTCAAAAAGCCAGAATAATGTGATGGTTATAAAGACAGACAGCTCAGGCAAAGATTGCCTAGAGCGCAGAATGATTGTCAGGATGGGCAAAAATGTAGAAAATCATGTGAGTGTGTAAGCTGCCAAAGCCAATTAATCCAAAGAACATTTTGCAACCATTAGGCCTCTATTACTGTGCATGCATCATAATTACTATGGGTCTGCATGGATATGATGGCAGATCTTTAACAGTACCGAATTTCTATTTGAACTTTAATTATTTTCATTACGTTTGTTTATGCTGAATTGTTGCAGCATCTTAAATTTGGAAAAACTGACTTATTTATTTTTTAATTTGTCGTTTTAAGTGGCTCTGCACCCAGATCTTCATAGAGACAATGCAAAGGAGTCTAGAAGGACCACTCAGAAGAGAAGAGAGATGCTGTGGTGTTGCCCTGTTCCACTTTACAGGCAACTCATGCTGTTAATGACAGAGCTTGAAAAATAGCAGGATCATGGTGATCAAGGAAACTTCTGCTGATAAAAAAGGCACAGAGAGCACTTTTGCAGCATTGACTGGATCATTATCCTCTATGGTAGGATTGGAGCAGCCAGAGCTTAGAAGTAAATGTGAACCCAAACCTTGCAGGAAAGGACTGGATCCACATTTTGTGGTCAGCTTGCACCACTGTTGCAGCATCCTGGATCAGAACTATCAGAAACAGAGTGTTGGATAAAACTGAGATTTCAACTTTGTTATTTGGTCTTATTCTCTGCCCAAAGGCAAACAACATGGGTTTATGTCAAATTTAGCTTCACACTTGCTTTGGCAACCCATCCTCCCCAATAAAGAGTACAAAACCCTTTCCTTTGGTAAGTATATGAGAATACAGAATTTCTCAGCCTGGTGTACTGCTGACCTGAGTAAAGTGTGACAACTGTTTGTCATTTTTAGGGAAATTAAATGGGGTCCCTTTTTTTTTTTTTAAATCTAATGAATATTCTTTTATATCTTGTACCCATGTTGTTAGAACTACTGCAAATGCTGATAAC
>BJBW01006001.1:2668-34560 GCA_004320125.1 Scolopax mira | reverse complement strand
ATTTGCTGTCCCTGCTGGGAGTGCACAGCTCCCTGCTGATGCAATTGGCAAAGTATAATCCTTGTATATCACTATTGGGATTAATACTGATTCTTTAGTATTATTGTTAATTATTTAGTCTTAGTCTATTAAATCTATTTATATTTCAACCCTTATGTTTCTTTGTGTTCCCTGATTCCCCTTTCCAGGTGGGGAGAGGTCATCAGGTGATAGAATAATTGTCTAAATGACAATAGATTGTTATGGGTTTTCTCAAACCATAATAACTGCAGACTACCTCATCACCGTGAGCTTGCCTGGCTCTATCAATTCTTGGTCAAACCTGGCCTACTACCCTGGGCTTGCTCAGCTCTCCTTGCTCTGGTACATGACTGATGAGGGCCAGGCCCACTGGCTGTGGGACACCTCCCTCAGAGCTCTCCTCCTTCTAGGGTGCAGCCAGTCCTTGCTGCACCCTGACATCAGCACTCCTGGTATGACTGCTGGGACAGCTGCACCAGGAATGTCATCAGGGAACTTGACTGGTTTAAAAATAGCCGCGAGGAAAAAGCTATCAGTTCCTTTTACCTGAACTGATTCCCCAGTACCATCTGTATAATCCCAGAAACAGGCACATAGGCACAATTTAGGTAGAAGCAGAAGAGCAACAGGCACCAGGGGCTACTTAAGACAAGATTGCTGACAAGAATGAGCCCTGGCAGGAACAGGCTTCAGTACCCAGTTCAGAAACTCATCTCAGAGTAGCTCAAATCAGATGTATCAGCCAGAAGCCTCTCATCTTACTCTAGGGCAAAGTGCCTCCCATATCAGGTCTCGCTCTGACCATGTAGTTAGAGCTTTGCTGATTCCCCAAACGCAAGACAAACGCAAGACGTTGTAATGAATTCTATAGTCTACTTTATGTTTCTGTGGAAATGAATGAAAGGAAAGCCTTTATATTTAAACTGAAAGTTGTCTTGCCCAGATATGAGTACATTTAACTGTTTCTTTGTTGCACAGCAACCTCCTTTTGGAGGTAAGGAAATCCCACACTATTCCAGCTCAGTAACACTGCGCTACTGATTAGCTTTGGTTGTTCCTGCCCTTCTGAACCTCTCATTGCTCTGCAGTCACTTTTTTTATTTTTGGGGGGGGTGGAAGCTAAAGCATGGAATAGGCTATACGCCATTGACTTTTAGTTCAAAGAACAACTGGATTTTTTCCTATTTTTCTTGTTTTATACCTGAATGACTTTCTATTCCATTCCCTCCTGTTTGCGGGCAGCTAATAGAGCACTTTAAGGCCCTGACACCATCTTTGGTCTGAAGTAACAACTTCCCTACCTTGATTACTGCCTCATGCCACCTTGAGGGCTGCACAGGGGCACTTCACAGAAGGGCATCTCTTGAGAAGTCTCCAGCTGAGCCAACCGTGTCCACCTCCCTTGGCTTGTGCTAGCGTACCAGGCCCTGTGGCCCAAGCTCCAGCTCCTGCAGCAGCAGCAGGTGACGCCTGTGGGCACTCATCTGAGCTTCTCAGCTAATGGCTGACCCAAGGCGGGCATGGTCTCCTTGCTCTTCCTCACAGCCCCTCTCTGCCCGGGCCCGGCCCGCCATGAAGAAGTGGGGTCGGTCAGTCAGTCAGGACCGCTGTGGGGGCTTGGAGGGGGGGGGGAGGTCTCCCTTCACGTTTAGACTCGGGAAGCGGTTTGGAGAGAGCGGTGCCGTGAAACCCGCCGAGGGGAGGAGATGAGGGGGTGCTGCCGGGCCTAGCGTCCCGAAACGCCCACCCTGATCCCGGGGCAGCTGGGGGACTCCCGGCGGTCCGTGGCGCTGAATGGCGGAACCGCCCCGCGCCCCCGCTGCCATGGCAACATGGCGGGTGGGGGCCGGACCCCGGCGGGGACCCCTCCGCGGGCCGGCGTGGGCTGAGGCGGCACCCGTAACCGCGGCCCGGCCCCCGGCGCCGATTGGGCCCGCTCAGCACCCGTCGCCGCGGTGGTGTCTGGGAAGGAGAGATCATGGCGGCGGAGCCGAGCAAGACGGAGATTCAGACTCTCTTCAAGCGGCTCCGGGCAGCGCCGGCCAACAAGGTAGCGGAGCGGCGCCGGGCGGCTTGTCTCCCTTCCCGGCTGGGCTGCTTCCCTGTGGCCGCGGCCTGGGCTCGGGCCAGGCCCCGCCGGGCTCCGGGGCGTGGGGAGGGCCTGGGGGAGAGCGGCCGGGGCGTGGGGGGTACGTGGCTGGGAGGTGGATGAGCCGCCTCAGCCCGGCCGTCCCTCTGCCCCTTCACTTTAGTCGTGCTTCGACTGCGGCGCCAAGAACCCCAGCTGGGCCAGCATCACTTACGGGGTCTTCCTGTGCATCGACTGCTCCGGCGTCCACCGGTCCCTGGGCGTGCACCTCAGCTTCATCAGGTGCGTGGGGACCAGGGGGGTGGGCGGCGGGGAGAGCCGGGCCGGGCCCGGGGGCGGCTGGGCCTCCCCGGGGCGGGGACTTCGCAAGTTCTCGGTTAGAGAGAAGCGTTATTGTAGGGCGGGTGGTCGCCTGGAGCTTGCTCGAGGGAGGTTGTAGGTCCCTCAGCCCTTCCAAGATGGAGTTTCTGAGGCACCCCAGGGGAACATCCACTTGTTACTTTTGCCTCCTTGTGGAAAACCGTCAGGATTCCCGGCTGGAAGAGCTGGGAGCGTAAATCTTGCCAGTAAAGCAGCAAGTCCTTCTTGTAACCCTCAGTAAGGCAAAAAGAGGAATACTGTCTTATCTTTTCTGTATCAACCTAGTGTTGGATTTTCAGCCTATTGATCTTATTTTCACCACTTTTTAAAAAAATAGCATTTCAAGCAGCAGAACTGTGCCCTTTGCTTGTTGGGAGATAAGTTGAGTAACTGGTATGAGACATACTGTGTCACCTGTGTTTACTGAGTTGTTTTCTCAGTTGCTGTGTCATGTGTTCTGGCCTGATCTGTGGGACATGCTGAATACAGGTCTCCCATGTTGTGTGATGACGTGGAAAAGGAAAGTTGTTGGCTGTGCTTTCCCAGCTCAAGCTCCGCCCACTTAAGCAATACAAGTCAGAGGTCCTCCAAGTTTGGACGTTGTTATTTGGTGTGAAGCTGAAACTCTGAGGTTGTTTTTTTTCCCCTCACTTAAAAAGTTCAAATTAATTTCTTATGGGAGCAAAGAAGTTACCAGGATGTTCTTTCCCCTTTTGCCTCTTATATTCTGGGATAGTAGTGGGATATCTGGCAGTTCTAGCTCAGACCTTGCTTCTGCATTTGGTGTGCCTGCACATTAACAGAAATAATTGGTTCTCACACAGGTCCACAGAGTTGGATTCTAACTGGAACTGGTTCCAGCTGAGATGTATGCAAGTGGGCAGCAATGCCAACGCGGTGAGGAGCCTCTAGGCATTTTGCTTGCTTTCCCTCTTGCTAATGTACATGCTCTGTTTCTTTTTCCCTTTCCTCCCAGTGGCTTTCTGGGTACCAACTTCATTGTGTAATGAAGAGAGGTTTTTGTCAGGTGTGCTTGGAAGTCAGGCTGACCTTTGAATGTGTTGTTTTCTCATGTACAGATCTGTCATTTCCTTTCATCTCGTTTAAATGAGAGGCATGGTCCCCTTAAAGTGAAGGAGTTAGTACCACTGATCAGTTTGGAAGCTCATTGTGACTCAGAAGCATCCTCCTGTGGAGGACAGGGAGGGTTTTCCTAGGCCTGTGGGGCCTGGAGTGAGACTTCTGGGAGAAAGCTGATTGCTGAATGGTCGTTTCATGTTCCGTGCTCAGCATTTCATCCCTTGTCTCTGGGAAGATTCTTTTTTCTGTGTCTGATGCTTGCTTGAGTATGATCTAGCAGCAGGGAGACTGACTATTCTTCTCCTTTCAGACTGCTTTCTTCCGCCAGCACGGCTGTACCACCACAGATGCCAACGCGAAGTATAACAGTCGAGCTGCCCAGATGTACAGGGAGAAGATCCGGCAGTTGGCGAGTGCTGCCATGACCAAGTATGGCACTGATGTAAGTCTGAGCTGCTCTGTACGGTTAGGTGGCTAGTGCTGGCTGCTGAGTCTTGTAGGATACCTTCTTTGTTCCCTCTCCTCTCTTCAGCTGCTTATAGAAGGACTGAGTGGAGCCCCTGGGCACTCCCCTGACAAGAGTGATGCTGATTTCTTCATGGAGCACACACAGGTGAGAAGAACTGTCTAAACCAGACAGCCTGAACCCCTCTCAAATAGCCAGCTGTGTGGCCAGGAGCAGTCCCACCTGGTTTGGAAGGACTCTTATGTTGTATATTCATTCAGTAGTAACTAAAATTCAGTCATAGTCACAGATCTAAACAGTCCCTCGTGGGACCTGTCATATCTGTGCTCTGTGTTTTCAAAACCATCTGTATCATCAAGAAATATTCAGAGCTACTGGCTACTCCCTGGAAGATGCTCTGTGTACTATGTTCATGCGTAGTCTCTTTGTACAGTTAAAGCGAGAAGTGGCTGTTACTTTGAGCTTCTGATTTAGTCAGCTTTTCAGTGCCATAGATGCTGATAAAGTGAATTTGGGCACCTGTTTGCACAATGCTAGGCAGACTTTTTCAAGTGAATACAATGAGGATTGGCTGTATGGCAATGAAAACTGTGGAAGCTGAGATTTTTTTATTTTGATTTTTTTTCCAGGGGAACTCATTCACACTTTTTCCCAGATTTAAGCTCATCTCCTTAGTCTGGGAAGTCTTGCAGTAGCCAATCAGATATTACTGTTGAGTGATAGTGGTGTTTCTCCTGGCCTTCCATTCCGCTTAGCATCCTTTTTTTTTTCTTTAATTTTTGTCCCTACTAAGGTAATGTGGGCTTGTCTCTATGTTACCTTCAGTGAAGGCTTAGTCTGGAGTTTGGAACATATTGGCCTAAAATTGAATACAGGTCACTATACCTTAAGTCAGGTTAGGATTGTTCACTGGAATGAGTGTTTCTTTGCAGTCTTCCAGTACCTGGGATGTAGCAGATGCCAGCCAGAATCCTGCACAGTCTTCCCTGGAGGTGGAAAAACCAGCAAAGTCATCAGAAGGCAGTGAGTCAAGTGAGTTCCCTGATGAATAATTTTTCCAGGAACCTGACTTTGTTTCCAAGAGCGTACATTTCTGTACCACACTTGGGAAGGCTGAGCATTTCCTTGGGTTCAGGCTTGAAGGAGTGGAAGCTCTCTGCACTCTATGATGTTTAATTAAATCGGTGGAGATCTCTAAAAACACTGCTTTATTTGGAATCAGTTCTCTGCTTTTCCTGAAATGCACGCAAAACTGTGGTGGGGGTTAGCTGCCCCATTTCCCTGCTTCTAGACACAATCATTTGCTTAAAGACTCTTTTCTGTTCCTTGAATTTTGTGGGTCTGGAAATGATCTATGAATATAAAGCAAGAAAAAAAAAATGTTTCTAGGGTGAATGACAGGAAAACCAACAATCTGGGGGCACAGCTGTAATTTGAAACAGCTCTGTGTATTGCCCTGCAGAGTGTTTGCTTTCTTTGCATGTGTCAGGAACACTGCAGAGGGAATAACTTGCTCTGTGCAGGCATAAAGTTACTGTGCTTGGGAAATTCCACATTTCAAACTGTAAATTAGCTTGTTTGGGGTGGAGGCAGAGGAGGTAAAAGAGATGTAGTGGAACTGTGAGCACACTGAAAAGAAAGGGCTTTGAGAATCTCTCTGCTGAATGTTCTCTTCTGGTTTTGTGCCCACAGATTCTGGCCAGGGCCCCTCTATTGACTTGTTGAGCACATCTCCTAAAGCTCCTCTGGGTAAGTAAGACCTGGCTGTCTCTCAGATCAGTCTTGCTCTTATACCTACTGTTCAGTAGTAGGCTCGGTGGAGCTGGAACTCCAGAACATCCAAAGGAGCTTCTCTTCTTGTGGAGCCAATACTGAGGATCTCCCTAAACCCCAAAACTGAGCCACAGTTTACCAGAGGTTTCCTCCTCTTTTGGATGATCAAGTTCAAAGCTGTCGCCTTCCCAAAAACCTGTTTTCATTTTTTGAGCTTTGGACAAAACTCATCATTCGTATCTAGAGCTTGGCTGATCAAGGCCATGTGACTGTGGTGTTTGGCTTTTGTTTTCTTTGTTTGGTGGGTCTTTCCCCCCACAGAAGCTTTGGAGGCAAATGAATTTTTAGCTTCCAGAGTGATTGTGATTTGTATCTGGTTCTGCCCTGCCATCACCATCTTAGCTGCACACGGAGTATCTTGCTGGACCTTCATTCCTTACTGAGAGTGTGCTTGTAGCTCACAGTGGGGTCATCCTGGGTGGAAAGCCTGTGTCCTCAAAGTGCCTATTCATTCCCCCCTGTTTTATGTCTCTTCCCCAGACATGTCCATGTGTCTCTCAACACAAGGGCCCGCTCCTGCCAGAGGTAACTGGCTACAGCTGGCGTGCGCTGGCTGCTTGTGACAGCTCTGCCTGCCCCTTCTGCCTTGAACTCTTAACTTTAGCTTCCTGTGCTTGGAGGGAGAGAAAGAGCCAAAGCTTACGTGTAGGATATCGGTATCTAAAGCAGCTATTCCATATCTGGATTGGGATCTTGATCAACATTTTCGTTAAATGTTTCCTGACAGTACTGAAAAATACCCCCAGACAACCCTTAGTCAAATGTTTGGAACAGTGAGCTGAAAATAGTCTTAGGCAGTGTGAATGTTTTGAACCCCCCTATTTTAAAAACTTCTGACAGCACTGTCAAGAATAATCTAAAATCGTGTGGTTGTAGAAAGTAAGGAGACACTTCTGTGTCAGGAAAGCCCAAGAAAAATGGTAAGAGATTTTGGAGCATGTAGGAAGCTGGGAAAATGTCCTGGGCAGTCCCTCTCTGTTTGCTTTGTTCCTACACTTTTTTCCCCAGGCATCTGCTGCTTGGCTGGACCTTGGCTGGTTTTACGAGTGTGGTGTGCTTCCTGCCCTCACAGCGACAGGCTCCTGGTGTGAGGGAACCTGGTGCTTTTACAGCTCGCTGCACTTTAGGTCCATTTTATCATTGGTTTATGTAAACATGACTTTAGGGTTCTTGCTTCTTTGTCCCTAAGGCATTGGTGAGGCACTGACCTTCGTATGGCTCTGAAGCTGCATTTTCTTGGATTTATGTATGGAATAAATCTAGCCTTTCTCTAGCTACCCTGATCCCTATGGGTTAGGGTCACCAACTGCCTGACAGTTGGAGGAGCTTCTCAAAGGTCTTAATTCACTTAGAAGTTTATCCAGTAATGGATATGCTTCTTTAGATCACCAGCCTGCAATTGTGAAGCTTTTAAGTGCATCCTTATTGGCTGGGTGAAGTCACCCAGGCTTCTGATATGATGCTGCATGGTGTGCCCTGGACTTTATAGCAGCTGGACTGTGGTAGATATTCGTGTGGGTTGCTGACTAATTTGGGCTTCTTAATTCACTTCAGCTTATTTGCTGCTTCCCTCCTCTTGCAGAACTGAAATCTTCACTCATTGGAAAGAAGAAGCCAGGAGCTGTCAAGAAAGGGGTATGTCTGAGCTCTTTTCCTACGAAGAGGAGGTAGAGCATGTCTCACGTTACTGCTGTCCTTTCCCTGGCCCTTGCTTTTTGCCCTTAACAAATGGAGAGATCGATTTGCAGAAGGGGGGAGCTTTGATTATATCACTGCTTATTTTGAAAGACGGCTTGTATATTAATGGACAAAACCAATTAGGTTTTGAACTATTACTCGTTATGGTCTGAAGGGTCTTATGGCTGATCTCTTAGTGCTGGTGCTCTATTGCTCTGTAGGTTGTGACTACTCAGGGAGACCAAAGGCCTCATCAGTCCAGCAAGGAGTAGGGTTGTGGTTTTCTTCTATGATGAATAATCTAGAGTGAAGAAATGGCTTTTTCTTTTTTTTTTTTTTTTGCTTTTGTTTTTCAAGTTGGGTGCAAAAAAAGGCCTTGGAGCCCAGAAAGTGAGCAGCCAGAGCTTCAGTGAGATTGAGCGTCAAGCCCAGGTGGCAGAGCAGCTGAGGGAGCAGCAAGCAGTGGAGTCCAGGAAACAAGCAGAGGAGTCCATGTAAGTGCCCCTTTTGGGCTGAAAACCTTGCATACATACAGCAGAAGTAATATGAGGTTAATGCTGTTCACCCTGGGACCACTTCGTGTGAGTACAGAACATAGTGCAGATGGGATGAGCAGTAGCTCTAAGCCACTATGGTCCTTACAGCAGGGCACAAGTTATACTGCTATATTTTATTCAAATTAGCATTCCTGGAAGAGCTTAAGGAGCAGATATGGAAGTGGTTTTAGTTTCTGTTGACCTTTGGACAGGATTGAAAAAAGCAAAGGCTGAACTGGATGGGACATTCTGTTGGGTGGGGCACAATGCTTATTCTAAGGAAATCATGGCTAGCCAAAAAAACTGAATCCCAGTAGAGGCGAGATGGGAAGACAAGCTTCTACGCAAGGATTTTTGGCAGAGCTGTTGTGGAAATGGGTGTTTTAATGGATTGTGATTGGATACTCTCCCCCTTGCCCCTCTGCAGCATGGGCAGGGGGGTGGGTAAGGAGCTGGTACCCACCGTAGCTCTTTCCTTCAGAGTCACCTCCATGCGACTAGCTTATCAGGAGCTGCAGCTCGATCGGAAGAAGGAAGAGAAAAAACTTCAGAACCTTGAAGGGAAGAAGCGTGAACAAGCAGAGAGGCTGGGCATGGGCTTGGTGTCCAGAAGGTACTTGGCTGTGGGCAGAAAGGTGCCTTGGGAGCATCCTGCTCTGGAGAAGTTTCCTGTGGTTGGTAGCTTGCTGCTCTTGTGACAGACCAGGAGCTGATCTAAAGTGCTCACATGCTGGACTCTGTCTGAAAATGCTTCGTGCCCCAGAAGGAATGTGCACTCTCTTCAGAGGTTCTAGTTCTCATTTGAGCTTTTCCAAAGATGCATGTGGCCTCTCAGTGTCTAGCCCCAAAACCCTGCTGCTTGACAGATGTCCCCCTCCAGAATACTTCCCTTAAGAAGGTAGCTCAAGGCTTCTGAGGGAGTCAGGGTAAGCGGTGAAGGGATCCCACAGCTCTCCTTTGAGACTCTGGGCATCTGCCCTGCCCGTGAAGGCCAGGTTGAGGTAGACTGGTTGTAGGGGTTGGCTGATGTCAGACCCGTTGGCCCTCACTGTCTGTCTGTTGTGCTAGTTCTGTCTCACACTCGGTGATGTCTGAGATGCAAGTAATTGAGCAGGAGACGCCGCTGGCTGCAAAATCTTCCCGCTCCCAATTGGACTTGTTTGAAGATGGTGGAAGCTTCACATCTGGACCCCCGAAGTAAGAGTTAACTTCAGTGTAGCCTTTGGCTTATTTCTGAATTTCATGTGTGGCCTAAATTGCCTACTTTTGGTGCCTAGGTACAAATATAGCCCTTTCTCATTCGAAGATGCATTTGGCTCACGATGGGAAACAGACTCTTCATGGGGTATGGACAAAGAGGAGGAACCCGAGGTGACCGTTTCCAGTATTCGGCCAGTTTCAGAGAGGTAAAGGGCCTGCCACTGCTATGGTACCTTCCGTGTGTGTGGGACAAAGGGAAGGGTCTAGGAGCTGTGGGGAGAGATGCTGCTGTGTTATGACAGGATTCTTGTGCTGCAGAAGATAACTTGCATGAACAAGCCCAGGAGCCTTCAATGAAAGAGGCTTGGCCGCTTCTCTCCTTGTCAGGACCTTAAGTTTGATAGAGCCTTTACAGTCATCAAGCCCTGGCTGTCCTGAGGTTGGGAGAGGAGAACCCTGATGGTAGCTGACATATGAGAATCTATTGCTTTCCTTTGATCAGATGGGGTCTGAGAGATCTGTTTCTTTACTGTGTTGGTGAGCTTAAGCTGAGATGATGTCTCCTTTCTTGTTTCCTCAGACCCACCAGTAGGAGGGAGACAGAGAATAGAACAACCATTGTGGAATCCAATGAAGCTCGGCAGAAGTTTGCAGGGGCTAAAGCCATCTCTTCAGATATGTTCTTTGGGCGGGAAGCAGATGCTGAGGTGGGTGCATCCTGCAGTGCCTAAGCTGGTACAGCTCTAGCTTTCTCTCCTCTGTTTGCTTAGGTCCTACTCTGCTCCCTTCCTTTATAAACTCCTTGTTTTGTTTTCTGCTGCAGTATGAAGCCAGGTCCCGACTGCAGCAGCTCTCGGGCAGCAGCGCCATCAGCTCTGCAGACCTGTTTGGAGAGGCTGAGAACACACACTCAGGTTCGTTAGCACCCAGCGGGGTGGTGGAAGGTGGGGGGCCAGCTTTGGAGGACCCAGACTGGAGGAGGTCAGGGTGCTCTGTGGGGCTGGGGGACTCTAGGCTAACTCCTGCTGGTTCTCGTAGGTGGTGTGTCAATTGGAAATGTGCTGCCCGCAGCTGACATTGCACAGTTCAAGCAAGGAGTGAAATCAGTCGCTGGGAAGATGGCTGTCCTAGCCAACGGGGTGATGAACTCTCTCCAGGTGAGATTACACTGTGGCACCTTCAGACAGGGACTTTCACCATATTCTGCCTTCTGCTGGAATTAGTGTTGTCTACTTGGGATTTCCCACATAATTGAGAAGAGTCTTGTCTTTTGTAGCTGATGACTACACAATAGCTGAGCAATTCCAGGTGGCCAGTAAACTTTCCTTGGCCAAATTTATTCTCCTGCTGGACAGGACACGTTGTAATGTCAGATATGCCCTTTCCCACAAACCCCAGGCAGAAGTTAAAATTAAGGCCATGCCTTTGTGTGGTATCCTGTCTAGGTAACCTCATGCTGTGTTCCAATCCCAAACACCCCAAGACCTTGTTGTCTGTTTCTGGAGTTTGCATCAAGTGTTGGAGCGTGGTGTCTTGCTGTGTTTCCTCCCCAGGATCGTTACGGCTCATATTGATGACCCAGGGACTGCAACTTGAAGAGAAGCCAGCAAGAGGCACCCATGCCACCTTTTCCTGGAATAAACTCTGCAAGATTGTTTTAGTTTGTCTGGGGTCGGGGGGAGGGATGAAGGTAAGCAGAGTGGGTCAGGACGTGGCTGTGCCCAGGATGCTTTCCAAATATCTTTGGATTCCACTCTAATTAAAATTCAGTCTGCCCTCATACCCACTGCTATCTACTAGCCAGTGGAGACAGGCCTTCTTACAGGTGTAACCTCACTGCTGTAAAAGGTGTGACAGGAACTCCTTGGCTGCCCTCATCAGTGCTCCTCTTCCTCTTGGCCCGTACCTTAGCTCACCAAGGGACAGAGGAAAGGGGAATGCTGTTTTTCCAAATATCGTGTTACCTGCTTCCCATGGACATGATTGCTCAGTGCCCCTAGTCCATGATAGTGTGGAGTCCTCTGTATTTGCAGGGTCTGACTTTTTGTCGTGGGATAATCCTTTTTACTGTCTTGTAAACCAGCTTCTATTGGTGCAGGAGAAAAAAAAAAAATCAAACAAAGCAAAGATTATTTTTTTAGCTTCTAATTACATCATCAGCAAAAAAGGCCCAGGTAAAGAAGTACTGTAAAAGATGTACTGGATCCTTGGTTGTTTTGTTGCCTGACTTTGGACTGAGGTCAAAGTCCTGAGCCTCTGTCTTCACCGTGACGTGGACTTAGAAGTGCAGCAGTGAGTGAGGACTGTCATTTTAGTCCTGTTCAGCTTGGCTCTGCTCCTGACTCTGGCTTTAACAAGGGCATGTTTTTCTCTTCCTTGGCCTGTGGTGTTGAGGACTGGGTAGTAAGAGAAAGGGGGGTGGTGGGGAAAAAGGGTTAGTTACACACTAATTTATTAGCAAAAAGAAAGGCTGGGGCTGTTTTGAAGTCTGTTGGCACCTCTGTCTCTCAGGCTAAGAGATGGTCTCCTGTGGTACCCTGTGGGTGGGAGGGGAAGGGTTACTCTGCTGCTGCAGTGAGGGGAGGGAGTGAGGGTCAGGTCTTCCTGGGGTTTTGTCCCTGGTGTGGTTGCACCATGATGGGAGCCAGGGCTTTGTGAGCAGGGTGAGCACAGTGGGGCTGTGACCCAGCAGGGCTGGGTTGTGGTGATGCTGTTGCCTTCCCCAGGCAAGATGGGGTGGCCTGAGAGGGCTCCTGTCCCCCCCAAGTCCCACTCGCCCAGAGTCCTACCAGAAGAGGCCAGAGTCAGTGGTGGCCTTATGCAGCGTGCTTTATTGCCAGGCTGTCAGAGTCCCTCACTGAGGGTTGGGAGAGAAAGCACAGTTAGCGAGCATGTTAATAAATAAAATAACTTGCAATAAATAAATAGAGTCCATGGGGGGGTGGGGGGTGTGTGTGACCAGTTCCTGGTAGCCCATGGTGCAGCATTTTATGAACAAGAGGAGCAAGAGAAATTTTTAAGTGCCCCAGGAACTAGCTAGTCTGTGCAAGCTGAGGCACAGGAGCTGGGCTGGACAGAGTGTTCAGGGCTGTGGAGACAAAACTCAGTGAGTTATCCTGAAGGACTACACTGTGATATGCCAATATTTACCAAAAAAAAAAACCCAAACATATTTGGAACTCGTTTGGTAACTGCTTGCTTCTGCCCGCCCAACCAGAGCAGATGCTCTCTGGTTGCAAGCCACACCACCTGTGGCCAAGGAATATAAAGACTTTTTCCTCTCTTCTCCAACCCCCTCTGAAGCTCGTTCTTCCAACTGGGAGGCAGTGGGAGGCCCTGCAGGTGGGAGCTCAGCGGAGCCCGGCAGCACCGTGCAGTAGTTACTGCAATTCTAGCTTATTTGCTGTATTGGCTTTGGTCTTGGACACAGGGAGGAGGAAGGAGAAAGAGGTGGCACGGCAATACCTAAGCCCTTCTTTTTGAGGAATTTCAGGAATTCCTCTTCCTTTGATGAGAGGCAGCTTTACTGGGTGCATGAGTGCAGAGCTGCTGCTGGCCATTTAACCACTCTATTGTCTAGGCCAAGGCTGAACACAGTTACACAAGACAAGACTGGGAAGGGGCTGACACCAGTGCTCCCACTTCTCCCCACAGCACCACCTGGGAGAAGAGCCTGCTGTTTCTCAAAGGGAGGCAGAACTGGCCTCTGCTGGTTCGTCCTGCCTGCCAGCAGAGGGTAGCATAACTCTGCAGCTGGAAATAACTCCTACAGAAGAGCTATTCCTGCACCAATTTGGAGCTGGGAAAAGGCGGAGTTCTTCCTGGAAGAGAGGGGTGGACCTGGCAATGGGGACTGGCACAGCCACACAACACACACACTGCTGATGCAGAACAGAACCCACCCTCAGAGCAGATGCTCTGGGAGGAGGTGCTGATCCTCCAGTGGGTTCTGGAGAAACCCAAGATGGGAATGGTGCCCATCTTTACAGCCTTCAGTTTTCAGAGGAATCTGTCTCTTCATTGGAGCCTTCGCTCTCAGTATCCATTTTTCGCCGGTGGTGCAGAGGTTTCCAGGGAGAGTTAATCCTGGGTGAGTGACGGACAGGCAAATTAGCTGCATCCCCACTGGAGCTGGTGGGACTGGAGATGGAAAGCACCGAAACCTGAGCTACCCTGAAAGGGAAAAGACAAAGAGTAGGCAGCCTAAATTGTCATCCCCGACCTTTACCCTGAACCTGGGAGGAAGGCTCATTCACAATGAGCACAGGGATGGAAAGATGTTCATGACAGAGGGGGGGAACACCTTGCACTAGTACCTACTCCACTCGCTGTGTGAATCTTTCCTGCTGTTTACACAGATCTTTCTTCTGGGCTGGGCCTGTGTCCTCCAACACTCCTAGTTTTTACCATCCAAACAAAATTTCCGTGTTCATTACAAACTGCTGCTTCCTCTGGATCCCTCTTTGAGGCACACACACTTTTTCCCCCTTTGTTTCTGAAGCCTTTTCTAAGGCTTTTGTTATCTGTACCAGGCACCCCAAAGAAGGAGCCCCCCTCTGATCTGGCTGCTCTGCTAGCTTCTCTAATGTTTTATAGTGGAGCAAAATAATAGGGACAGTACTTTAACAAAGTCTTCCTTAGCGTGCTTTAGGCAACTCCACTTACAATTTCTCAAGTTCCTGATCCATGGCAGGGTCCACAAACAAGTCTCCTTTATCTGGCAAAGCCCCTGGGAGATAAAAAAACCAAAGGAAAGTATCAGAGCAGAGTTAGACTATTCATTCTTAAAGGAAAGCACTAAAGCTGTAGCAGCATCCAAAATCTGCCCTGCAAGTCAGAAGATTCCTTATAGAATCAGAGAATGGTTAGAATTGGAAGAGACCTTGAAGATCTTCCAGTTCCAGCCCCCCTGCCCTGGGCAGGGACACCTCCCACCAGAGCAGGTTGCTCAAAGCCCCATCCAGCCTGACCTTGAACCCCTCCAGGGATGGAGCAGCCACAGCTTCTCTGGATGAAAAGAATTTCTCTGTTAGAAAATGGACACTGTGTGCTGATCGTGGGCAGGTAGAGAGTGATGGTCTGTGTTGTGTCAGGCTGCAGCTGAGCACTGGGAGGCACTCCACTCAGTAGTCTCACCTCCCAGAGCACTTGAAGAGCTCCAAGGTTTGGCAGTTTCCATTCACTATACGAAACTACTGTCAAGGAAGTGACACTCTGCCAGCTTTGGGCCTCTGCTAATCACCCTCTATAGTCACCAGTCCCAGATCCTATCGGAGCAATAGACATGTTGTTTGTGCCACAGCCTGAAGCATGTTCTATCCCACCCAGGGAGACATATACTTCGGTGCCACCTGCCTTTCTTGTGGTGCACTGAGCTTGGGGATCAAAACACTCCACAGATGTAAGACTATTGCTTTCCTTGCAATTCAGGAAAGTCAGGCCTGAGGCTGGTGCATGTTAATTCTACAGGAGTAAGTGTGGATGGACCGTGCTCGAGCATGGCTTGCTGTCTGGGTGAGTGTGAGAAAGGCTGGGCCAGTTATCGGGTTGGTTGATCAGCTCATCTCTTGGTTGAACAGCTGGTTGGTCACCTTTGCCATTCTCTGAAAGGATACTGGGAACCTTAGAGACCAGAAGAGACCAGAAAGGAAGATGGGGTTCTTAGGAAAGCCCTCCTTCCTAATTCTGTAACAAGCTCCACCTTGTACAAGGGTCACGGGAGGGTGTGATCAGCCAACACAGAGGTGACAGGAATTGACTGCCACAGCCTGGGCAGCACTACACACCAGGACAAACCCCCCCACACTTGGTAATCTGTACCACTAGTGCAGTGAGGAATGCTCCTGTTTATTAGGATACCTGGGTGCTACACTCAGGACCTTTGGGATAGGGCTTTGTACTCCCTGTGGGGACAAAAATCTGGTTTCTGACCCTGGCACCTTGCTCTTGAAGAAGGGTCTGGAGAGCCACCGACCTGACACAGGCAAGCTGGCAGCAGTCATCTAAAGTGTAGTTCTAATTTGTAGGCACTCATTACAAGTTTAGACCAGAACAAACTTCCCCACTTCTTCCAGTTCTGGTCTTCCCTCTCCTGCAAATGAACAAGGAAGCCCGGCACCACAACACAGCGGGTCAGGAGGTCTGGTGAAGTGCCCCAGCCTGCTCCCTTTCACATGCTTAATCAAAAGAATAAGCTTAACTTGTTTCTGCATTTGCAGAAGGCACAGTGAGGTCTCTAGGGCACAAGAATTACATGGGAGAGCCAGGAAATAAGACTTGAAGGATTCACGAATCAATGCTGATACTGGAGTTGGGCTGTGGCTTCCAGGCTGGTCGGACAAACTCATCAGCGCTGCCCTGACCCAACAAGCTGCTCTGATACCTGCCCCTGTTCCTCAAGGGGGGCTACTGGCTTTGTGAGACCAGAAGGTAGTCAGTTATCATGATTGAAAGCTCCTTTGCCTGAAAACTGCCTTCACTGAAGGGCTCTGGGGAGCTTGCGATCCCCTACAGACCGAAGGCCATTGAAATCACCTTTCAAAGAGAGATTAAAGACACCAGGCAAAGAATTCCTCCTTTCCTTGCCAAGGGGCTAGCACCTGCCAGCCTTGTGGCGAGGCCTTAGTAGGAGGCTGGCAGAGGGCCAGGGGATGGGCCCTCATCCATGGAAACGGGAACCCACAGACTTTTAGAGATGGTGCAATGGAAGCTGCGGGCAGGATATTCCCTGCCTGCCCCCCTCATTGATCTGTTTTCTTTGCACTCGACTAGAAGTGGATTTTGCATGGCAAAGGGGAAAAAAAAAAAGAAAAAAAAAGAGATTTTTTTTTTGCTGCAATCCAGGCATCACCTTCCCCAGTGAATACCCTGCTTCCTAAAGCCTGTTTGCAGAGGGGATTGCAGCGCTGCATTCTTTTTTGATATATAATCTCCACGTTGCTTGGGTAAGCAGCCCTGCCCCAGAGGAGCATTACCAGCTTACATGGTTTGTTGTAAGAAGGGGCTCAGCCAGGGAGGGGATGCTTTTACTCTACTATGACACACACCTGTGCAAAAGAAGAAGCCCTGAGGGAAGGTACACCTTTTCACTGAGGGTTTTGTAAAGCAGGGACTGGCAGATATTCAAGCCTAGAAGCAGAGGGAGAGGATACCTATGGAAAGACTGTAGACAAAGTCTATCCTTCCCCACCAGATGATTTGCTGAGTGAAGATGAGCATTGGGGCCTCCACACATTTAAACGTACCTCCTGGACACAGCCTTGTCAAACACAAAAAGCCATTTCTCTTCCCCTTTGGGAGAGGAGGAAGAGCACAAGCAAAGCATATGAGGGGCAATATGGAATTATGAATGATGTATGGGTAAGATACTGTCCTTTGCCAATGCAACACTTTGCTTCCTTGCTCTAGAACAATATTGGTCAGCACAATATGGAAAGGAGCAGTGAGATGCTGCCTGGTAACCCCTCTGCTGCCCACAGCAGCTTGGTACAGAATTTTGTAGCAGTTTGTGTTTTATGATATCGCCATATTTGCAGCAGGCCATAGATTAGTAGACTAGTGAGATCACGCTGCTGCCTTGAGGGAAGATGAGGAAAGACTGGGCTTTGAGTCTTTGAGGCAAGGAGGCAGCAGAGGTTTTCCCCATTAGATGTGCCTCCTTTTGTAGATGAGACCACTCATTAAAATCTGTGAGAGAAGGAAGGGCTAAACCATAGGATGTGACTTCAATACACTCCTGTCAACAGCAGTCACCCACCTTATGTATCTCCTAACCACCTCTGCCCAACCTTTACAGCCAAACATGTTAAAATGGCAGTTCTGCTAAAATGATCAGTAAAACACTGCTATCTTAGGGCAGCATTTCATATCTAGTTTTATCCTTGAAGAAGCTCCACAGCTTCAAGCAGGCAGTAAGGCACGGTGTTATGTTTTTAAAGTTTAATCCAACAACAAAAAGATGAAAAACTTTCCCTTGCGCTCTTCCTGACAGTGTAAAATATGGGGCATAATTACAGAGGAAATTCCACAGAAATGAAGAATGACTGAAAATCTTGAGCTGCACGACTCAGGAGACTCACCTAGGGCTCTGTTGATCCCCTGATCCTTTGCAAGTGCCATAAGGAATCCATAGAAGGTCAGTTTCTGTGCACTACTCAACAGTTCCTTCACAAGAGCAGAAGGTGGACAGCTAGAAGAGAGACAAAGAGGTGACAGAATCATAGAATGGTTAGAGTTGGAAGCGACCTTAAGGATCATCGAATTCCAACCCCCTGCCACAGGCAGGGACACCTCCCACTAGACCAGGTTGCTCAAAAGCCATTTTGTCTTTTAATTTATTTTTTTTCTCCCCCCAGACACAGCTCACACTGGAGAAACAAACCTCTCTACCTGTTCTAATACTGTCAAGTTGCCCTGACTCAATTTAAAACAAATAGCCAATGGCTTGCTTATTTAGCACTGCATCTTCTCCCCGTTTGCCTAAGCATGATGTTTGAGCTGGGGTACATCTCTAGGAGAAGTCTTTACCTGTCTCTATTCCAAGGACAGGGAGGAAAGCCTAAATTCACTCAGAGGCATACTCATCCCAACTCTTAGCATACTTTTTTGGCAAAAATCAAGTGGGAAATCCTTTCTTTTAGAAGACAATAAACTTTCATGAGGGTTGTTATGTTGTTATCACCCTTTTATCAGTAACAGTCATCCAAGAGGCAGGAAAACCTCTCCAATGATAACCTAAATAAGACAGAAAACAATATCTAGGTGGAGACTCTTCTCCACTCACCTTAAACCCTGGCCCTGACTTCTAAGCCATATCATCAGAGTGATTCTTGCTCTTGCCTAATACTCCTTAAAAAACGTCATGCAAAATAAAACTGCCTCATAAAGAGGAAGCGTTGAGCATTCCATTGTGTAGTGGCACCCTTGGAAGATGTGGGTGTGGGCTGGTGATCCCTCAGGTGAAGGTGGTTACAAAAGTCTGCCTGAATATCAGGCTACTGGATAAAAGACTGGAAATGGCTCCCCTCACAATGCTGTGCAGAGCCTGACCTACCAGAGGGGCTCACAGCATCCTTCCCTTCTGAAGTTCTTAGGACATACTGGGAATGTAGAGTTTTTGTTACTTAAAACAAGAAAACAACCTGGCATCTCTATGCCTGGATACGTATAGCACTAAAGAGCAGTTCAGCAGTAATTTTGTGGATCAAAAATTTGGATCCAGGCATCTAAGGCAGGAATCAGGTGGAACTTGTGTCCACCCATGACCTTCTAGCAGGGCACACGCTCATTATCTGCAAGAAACTATGAAGAAAATGTCTGTCAAAGCTATACAAGAACATCTGGTATTGCTCCATCCCCTGTTGAATGAAGGCTAGTCTTGTGCCTGGGATCTGTAACTGGAGACCAGCTCCACCACAGGTTTGGGTACAGACTAGCAGTGTGATCTTCTCCAGGTACTGAGGCTTCAAACTCCATCTACCTCCCTGGCCTTTTCCTACACCCTTCAACATCCAAGAACACAATGGCACTTATCTCCTCTAGTTAACTCATGAGGATAGATGGACTTCTCCTTGATGTTGTTGTCAATGCAGAAGTAAGAAGGGAAGCAGAGACCCCAATCAATCCATAACTTCAAGAATCAGCTCAAATCCCATATTTCTTAGGTACATTAAATTGTTTCTTTCCTTTGCTTAAAGCAGTTATGATCTCTCCCTTCATACTTCCCCCAATAACATCTATTTGGGAGCTACAGGTTGTTCAAAGTCCTGCATTTCTTTACAGTTCCAACTTTACAAAGGGTCTCCAGAGACACAAACTTCAAATCTGTGTTTTGGACTCCATTCGTACCTGTATTTTGATCTGTCACACAAGGACTCTAGGCACTGGTAGAAGAGAGATGCCTCTACCCCGTCGAGTGGGTTGCAGTCATTTGGGGGCTGGCGCTGCCGATGTTGCCCAGAGGATGATGTTGGCACAATCACAGTATTTGGATTCTTACCAGCCAGTAGATCTTGATAAATGGCAGCCACACTTTCCAGGAACTCTGAAAAAAAAAAACCAAACAAAAGCACATAAAGCAATTTAAAACTCAGACCTGTTACCAGCAAAACATCCTCTTGACCTACCATATGTGGGATTAAACTGTCCTACCCTGCTCTGTGCTGTGCATAGCCCCAGCAGAAAACAAGCACAGCACTACAGCATCCTGCATGTTCAGATCAGATACTATGCAGGCAAAACCAGCCATTTCCAAATAAGCTGCTGGCTTCCTTCTGTCAGGATGATTATGAGAGGCCACTCGCTCTGGGACAATTAGGATAGGCCACTTGCTCTGTTGAACAAGTTTCTTCTCAAGGGAAAAGAGGCTGGCTAGCACATGAATAAAAGTGTGGAAAGCAGAAGCTAACATCGAGCACAAAATTGGTTTGCAAAGTCTCAAAAGTTTTCCTTCACCTTCTCTTGCCACTGATTAAGAACTCATCCAAGCTGGGAACAAACTATATGGAACTGCAGCGGGAGGAAAGGCAGCAAGTTAGCCAGGGCTCCAGGCTGTATCCCAGCTTGTCTCTGTGCTCCTCCAAAGTAAATAGAACATGGGATCTAGAGAAAGGGCCAGGGCAGGTCAGGGCTAGAGTTGGCAAAAAGCCTCTCCCCAGGCTCCTCATACTACCCACTGTTTACTGCAAGAGTCTAATTTTAAACAAGTTTGTTTATGGATGTGGTCAGCAGTTTACAAATGTAGATTCCATTTGGAGCGGTTTGCAGGCGTGTGGGTTGGTGGGAGAGCATATGACAGGCTGCGTGTGTGCCTTGTGCCTGGGTGAACAGGACACGGATGGGATGGTTTGTGTGTGTGTGTGTGTGTACACAAGGACGGGCTTGTGAGGACTCCCGTGGCATTTAATGTCCCCGGTGAATGGAAGCCGTGCGTGAGGCGGGTGAAGAGGAAAGGGTGAGGAGGCCCCGAGGCTGCCCTGAGGTTCTCCAGCTCAGTGGAAATATTTGTTATACCAGAGAAAAACTTTCCAAACATATTTGCTGTCCCCGGCCAAAGGCATTACAAGCCTGGTTCTGCCCAACCCAGAATTACCATTTGGAACTCTTTTTCTACAGTGGATTGTCCTGGATGATGTCGCTGTACTCACAGGGCAGTTACAGGGGAAGTATATACAGAGGAGTACTGAGAAAAAGAGATTTTTGTATTAGGGATAGCAGCTGATTCTTAACTGCTAGGAAGTTGGGAACTGGCAGGTTGGATCAGATCAGCAGGCCACCCAAGTCTACGGTCTGACCACAGACTACACTCCACCACAGCTTCTAGCCAGTGTCTCCCAGTATCCAACCCTGGCCCCTTTTGCCTGGTTGAGGCCAATTGTGAGCTACGTCCATCAGAGGGAGCTATTTAAATGGGAGTGCACAGAAATCCAGGAGCTGATGTTGCCGTCAGAAAGTGCTCTGTGCTGGGAGATAAGTGGCACCCCAGCAGCCCCCAGTGCTTGGAAGCATATTTAACCTCGATAAAGGAAAAGCAGCCCTCTTTTTCCCCACCTAAGCAGTTCCCTGAATGAGATTCCTTTTCATCGACCACATTTGAGGGTGGACAAGACAACCAGTCCAGTTGTATTTTAAAGTGTATTTTAAAGCAGTCTCCCTGTACAGAACAAGGACCCTAATGCTCATCCAAGTTTCTCCCCCTTGTCTGCTGAACTTTAGTTTAAAAACACCTGGTGATTTTTACAGATGTATGTGTGTGGGTGAGCATACGTAAACATACACATATACACATAAACTAATGTTATTTGATTTGTACTTTTCCTGTCAAGAATTTTAAAAGAAGTACCCTGTGCAGTTAAAACTCAAACTGTGGGAGAGGGGTAAAATATGATAAATGACCAACAATTGGCATTACCTGTTCGCTTTCCCTTCCAGCTAAGGGCTCTCAAATCAAACAAGAGGGATGGGTGGCAGACCTGTGCCACTCCTTGCCAAAAGGTGTTGTAGAGGTTACAGGTTTATGTGATTTCAAGGGGAGGCTGGAAAAATTCTTGGGAGAGGAGTCCACTGGGGGTTCCTATGTCCATGGCAACTGTACCCTGTTCAGAAACTCTTTGAGATAAAATGAGCTCATAGTTAAGTGAGTATTCGGGGCAAGGATTTTATCTCTTTGCCCATGTCCTTTTCCTTTAAAGGCACTAGCTGGTGGGCTTTTCTTGTCCTGTCTCCAGCAGGAACCAATACTTTAGGGGGAAAAATGTTCTATTAAGGCAAGGAAAAAAATTTTCCTAGTAAAAGTAAATTCTTAGGTGCTAGCATACTCTAGATAGAGCTGGAAAGGCATTTCTTAAGGCTAAGACAAATACATGCATAAGCCATCACAGTTACAGGTATCTTGTATTCACAAAAATTTGGAACCTCCTTCTTAGCCTCCTAATCTCTTGACATTAGTGATACTTTTTGTCAGCAGATTCAATTATCTATATATTTTCTGTGAAAAACTATATCCTTACAAGTTTCAAAAAAGTGCAGGGATTGGGAAACTGGGAGGTTGTAGTGCTATGCTATTGGTTGAAGTCATCAGCTTCCCAGTATTTACCTGAGTAGTAGAACTGGATCTGGAAAGCAAAGAGGAAATCAGAAAAAGACATCAGGCAATCCATAGCATCGTCCATCAGCACAATCCTAGGAGGAGAGGAGAGAAGTAGTTTAGCATCTACAAAAGAACTAAAGTCTGTAAGCAGGAACACTAGATCTAGAGAAAGTGCAATTAAGGAGCTCTGTGGAACTGAGGACTTCTTGTGGCTTGGCCCAGTATAAGAGGATAGGAGAGAGGAATGGGAACACCCACTGTTGTCTGGATCTGGACAGCATAATATAAAATGAAGGCAGCTTGAGAACCTGCAGCAAGGAGAAGATCCTGAATGTCAATGCTATCATACACTTCAGCTTCAGCATCAACAGAACAGTGTGAGCACAATAAGACTTAGGTTATTCCTCTGTATACCTGAGTTCATCAAACTGGGATATTTCAGATTCATAAGGATAACAAGAGTTATCAATTCCCAATCTATACTCAAACAAACTACACTTGACTACAGAGGAAATAACACCACACCAACAGTCAGCTTTCTCATTACACACTGTGAGTATCCTATTCTCCCTCCCCAATGAACGAAACAGTCTCTTTTCATATCTATCAGGTCTATCATTTGACTATCAGGTCAAATTTCATGGAAACTGAAGACACATTGGGCCAGAGACAATGTCTTCTTTCTCTCTGATAAGCCCGAGGTGCATGTAGGAAGCTACATGCACCCCTATTTTGAAGCATACTTCAGAATATGAAAAGTATCAACCACAAGCCGTAACGATGGAGTATAACTGATAGCAAAGACCAACTCCTCCTTTCAGGATAAACACTGAATTTCAGAAATAAGTTAGGGCAAAAACATTCATAAAAATAATTTTAAAAAAGCCCAATGATCTGGTCACAGCCGCTAAATAAGGATGAAAAGGTCAGTCTCTGAAGTGAGGAAACTTGAGGTGATCAATGACAGCTCAGACTGGAAAACAGAAGGAAACACTTCTCTAAGAAAAACCAGAGCATTCAGAGGATGCTAAAGAAAGGTGGTTGGTACTTGTTTTTAACTGTGTGCAGGTCTACTGACGCTGTACAGTCAGCATCTGTCATAGCATCTCATATGAGAAGCATTATCAGCTCATTATAGCCAAAGTACAGGTCGCCTAATAGGACCTCTTGAACATGGGGCCAAATGCAATCCATGGACCAACTCCTGCAGCATCAATGATCTAAACACATTGCTGGAGAGCCACTGCTCTATCTCATGTAAAAGACTCCAGGGAGCTGTGTGGGAGGCTGACCTAGAAGAGTTATAGGATCTTGCAAGACTTCTCTGCCACTCAGACCAGTTCTGTTCACTGTGGCAAAATCAAACATGCAGAGCAGCTTGAATTAATTATCCCAAAGAAGAAAGACTGGGGCTAAGAGGGTCCCCAGGAGAGAAACCAGTATTTAAAACAAAACCCTTTGAAGATGTCGAAGTGCTTCTGATTTATTTATTATGTTCCAGAAGCCTCCTCCTCCTCCTCCTGTCTAAAGAAGCAGTAGCTTCAGTTTTTAATTCTCACTAATAAGCATGTTACTGAGATTGTCAGTGGCCACATCAAGGAAATGGCTTTGAAGCTGGCAGGCAGAGCATCTTCATCTCTCAGGCAATACTGCTCAGCCACCGCCGTTTCCAACCACTGTTTAAGCACTGGAAATGCAATGGGCCGTATCGCTGATGAGCAGCACTCCCTCCTTTGAAATGATGGTCTGTCTCCCAGATACCCTTAAAACACAAGCTCCAAAGCTTTCGTCAGTGCAATTCTCCTTCTTGGACATGCAGGAGAGCAACAGCAGAGAGGGTTTTTTTATGTATTCGTTTTGCAGGGAAACAATATTACATCACCTTCGTGACAATCAACTCATTTAACTTGTAAAATCGAAAGGTATGGTGAATGGCTTGTGCTCTGCTGCACCAAGTCCCGGT
The DNA here is from genome assembly GCA_004320125.1 of Scolopax mira. NCBI lineage: Eukaryota > Metazoa > Chordata > Aves > Charadriiformes > Scolopacidae > Scolopax > Scolopax mira. The sequence continues at coordinate 10,749 of BJBW01006001.1, read as the reverse complement.
CACTTTCTTGGAAGAGAGATCCTGAGGAAGCAGGCAGAGGTCTGAGGAATTGCTGGACATTTCTTGCTATTAAAGACAGCAAGGAGCCTCTAAGGAAAGCTGTACAACACATATGTGTGACGGAGGAGCGCCTAAGTAGAAGCAGGTGCACTCTGGTGCTGGGTTACTGACTCCACTTGGCCCAGGAGCCTGCACTCCGGAAATGTTGAGAAGTCTTTAAATCCAATACAATCATTTATAAGGAGATTGACTGCAGCTGGCTATTTCCCCACCTAGCCAGCTGACCGAGCGGTCAGGGGAGCTGGGAGGCCATCACGTGCAACATATCGGCACCTCGTCCCTGAAATATCTGGCAAAGAGAGAACCCAAGCCATGGACTGTAACTCAGACAGCAGGACCAAACCTGAGGATGAAATCCAAAAGCCTGAAATGCAGCTCAAAAAGAGTTCCGCAGGTAGCTGATATTTCAAGGGATTCTTTATTCGTTCTTTCTTGTCCAAATTAGACTTTAAGCCTTCAGGGGCACAGACTTATTTACAAAGTTAGTAGTCAGCACTCAATGAATAATGAAAATGAAGGAGAAACTTGGGAAACAACTGCAGAAAGATGCCTACACCTGAGGGAAGATGGTAAAGGACTCCAGGGACTCTGGTAAAGGGTGTAGTGGCCTTTCAGGGTTCGAGTGGGTTTGGCTGGCAGGAAAGCCTTGCTACTGTGCCAATGGGGATACTTTGTGATCTACTGATTGCTGTTAAAATCTCAGAAACCCAGACTAGACATGATGTCCCCAGGACAAACTCTAGACCAGGCAAGTTGCAAGGAGTTTTACTGTTCTCTGCTATCATTAAAGGCTAACTGACACCATCTGTCTTGAGGCCAGGCTGTCTCTAATGAACCTGCAGGGATTTTTTTTTTTTGTTTACTGATATGTGGAGGCAAAAATAAGCAGAACAGAGAAAAAGGGCAAGATCTGCCACTCTCAGGCAACCTTTCAGCAACAGGGGTAGAGACTTGCAAGCCCCACTTCCATTAGCACTGATCAGTGAAACGTGAGCTCCCATAGCATGTAGAACAGCTGTAAACCACCCAGCTCTCACTGCTCAAATGCAGACAGCAAGTTCCTTCTGTCTCTACTATAAGAAAGAAGTCAGTGCTCAGGTACAGATCTTGGAAAGTATACCTTGGAATCTATTCTCTGGTATGAAACCATAAATATCCCTTCATTTTCTCTCCTCCTGCAATTACAAGACTCAGAAAGACAAAAAGCATCTCCGAAGATCAAAGATATCTCTGTAGATTAAAATCTTCAACCTGCTAATGGCTGTAGCCCTTTGAACAAAAAAAAAAAAAAAAAAAAAAAAAAAACAACCCAAGAAATCTCAGATATAGCCTGGTTCTTTTTTTGGGTACGACTTGTGCATTTGTGTGGCACCCATATCAGAAAAATGGAGCTCTCTGGTGTCACGCGAATAAAACCTATATTGTTGTGGCCTCTGTTCTTCTGCTCTGACATTTCCTGATCTTGCCCCCAGTGTTTGTTATCAGCACGTAGCAACAGCTCCTGGACGAGTGGGGTGCACCATGCTGTCAGGTCATCTAGGTCAGGCAGCACCGAGACTACAGCTACAACCGCTCTCCTTCCAAGAGCGCCAATAATTACACAGCTCCTGGCTGTATCAGTGAGTTCCGTGGCTGCTCCTTCCACTGCTTTATTTAATTTCTTCAGCAAATTAGCCACAAAACTGTTAGGGACGCACAGAGCAAAAGAGGAATGATGTCAGTAGATTTGCATGTGATGTTTGTCCCATCCTTGGCAGTGTTCAAGGCCAGGCTGGATGGGGCTTGGAGCAACCTGGGCTGGTGGAAGGTGGGGGGGTTGGAACTGGATGATCTTTAAGGTCCCTTCCAACTCGAACCATTCTATGCTCACGCTTTGCAAGGACTCAATCGACTGGTGCCAGAAGACAGCCTGCAGAGTTGACCTTCCTAACTGCCCAAGACCAAGGAGGACAATGAGAAGTGCAGCCCAGAAAAAGGACGAGAGAGGGAGCAACATCTGGAAGGAAAGATGGCTTAGAAATGACAAGTTATATTCAAATTGCTTGACTAGATTAGCTCGTAACGGAATAATAGCAATGTGTAAGGAAAACTCTAGCCAGCCAAAAGTAGGAGTGAGGTCATCCCCACCTGAGCCTGGGTGCCTCTGACAGAGATCTCGTTTCTCTCCAGCACCTGCTCCCAGAGCCGGCTTGTCTGCCTCCACGGCACACACACAGCAGCACAGCAGGCCCCTGGCTGGGGCCTCGAGTTTACAACAGCCCTGTGGATTAAATTCCTTGACACAAACATCATAACACGTGTAGATACGCTGGAGCAAGCCTCCTTTCATGCACCATCACAAATTCCTGCGCAGCTCAGCTGGAACCCTATGAAAGACACACCGGCGCATGGGACTGGTGCTCGTGGACCCCCATGAAAGGAAACAGCAGATAAATCCCTGCTACAGGGTTAGTGTTCTTTTTCACTCTGGCATTGGAGGCCAAGCAACTGTACTCCGTGGAGCCCCAACGGCCCACGGATGAGCTAAAGGGAAAAGTGGTGCTCAACTTGTAGTTTTAATTGAACGAACGCAGCTCTGGCTGCAGTAGAGCTCGGAGCCAGGGAAGAATTCTGAGAACCAGCCAAGTGGAAGTACTAGCAGATGGATAACACTTCTCCATTTCACTTAATATAATTTTCATGGGACTCTGATGCTAAGGAAAGATAACAGAATGACAAATAGAAAACGAGGACCTTTTCATTATTTAAGCCACGAACAACATAGGCAGCAACTAATATCCTGATCGTGTGTCTGGATCCTGTTTCCAAATGCCATATCTAGGTCCCTGAAAAAAATTTCCATACACCTTCTGCTGAGATGGCTGGGAATAAGAACATTTATTCAGTAACCTTGCTGTGATTATATGTGTTTCTGTATGTGTGTGTGCACCCCCACCCCAGCAGATGCATATACCTTATTACATTTTCACTATCAGATGGTTAATAATCAACTGCCTGGGCTGGACCGGAACCAGCAAGCACTATCAGTAAAAAAATCCATATCACATTATCAGTGCCCTGAGCCATCTATCTGCTTTAGGCCTTGACATTTTAGTGTAATCCAGGCAAACAGATTAGCTACCACGTTCTCAGCTAACGTACTTTAAAACACCTCACTTCAGAGGTGAGTACTTTTTCAATGGGATCAACCCTAGGAAGCCTGGGTGAGGGGGAACGCATTTTAAAGCTGGTAAACAGTACTTGAAAGAGAGTTTAAAATCATTGGCTAACATTCTTTTACATGCAACTCATCTTCTGAATGCAGAGCCAGCAGCAGCATTCTGCACTGATATGTATTGCTCCTGCATAGCCTTTAGTGTAGACTCTCATTGCTAGAAAAAACCACCCTGTTCTTAACCTCAAAACATGGTATCTCTTTTCCCCAAAATCTTAAAAGCTGAAGGTCCCTGTCCATACCTTTAACCACAGATCTAGTTCTTAAGTCCATGTCTCTAAGACTGATCTTGTTTTAAAAGAGAGGATGAGGACCCACCTTGCTGCTTTCTGAGTGAGTTCCTTTGGGAAGTCCGGGCAGAGCAGCTGGAGCAGGCAGTGGTACTCCTGTGCTGTCAGCAGATCTGCAGGAAAAGAGAGGTGAGAACATCACAATTCTTTTACAGGCTGTTCCTTCCCTTTGGTACCTCTCTAGGAAAAAAAAACTTCACAGTGCCTTCTACTCTCAATTCAAGTAGACTGGCTACTAATGACTATGTCACTGCTTCCCAGACGCTCAGAGCTGGGCTTTGCAGATGGAGTTTCCAGTAAAAACAATCAGAAAGAGGCCTGATAAAGAGGAAATTCTATCAAAAAGACTCCTGCAAAGAAACTCATAACAGGTAAAGATTCAGTGTGAAAAAGAGGTAACCAAAACAGGGCAGTTTCAAGTGAGAACACAGTTTGGTTTGACTTGAATATAACCATGTGGAAAAAGGAATGATTTCAAAATTGCTTAAATTTGCTGAAATTCACTGGCATGGTGACATTCACCACAATGTGCCTGAAAACCATCCACAGAACATCTGGCAGCAGTAACAAAGGCAAACAAGGGGTTTTGGGTTGTGTATGGAAGTATAAACCACAGACGTTATTACTTTGGCATTTGGTGAGGCAGCTGGATGGTCTCTTTTGGAATAACGTGTACAAATCTGGTCACTGTATTATAGGAAGCACAGAACAAAGATCCAAAAAACACAAGAAAACCAACCAAATGATTCATGTTTTACAGAGTAGCTTTGTGAAAGACTGGTCGAGAAAGGCCTCTGTGGTTCGGCAGAAAGAGTCTAAAAGAGGTGACTCTTAGGGAAGCTCATAGGATCCCGAGGGAATGGAAACACACTGGTCAAAAAGCCCTATGTGATTGTATGTTCACAGTCCAAAAGGCTGTGGACTGGAGTTAAGGAGAAGACTAGCTGAACAGCAGTAATTTTGCAGTACTTCTATATACAGAAGAATGCAAAGTATGAAAGAGTGAGCCAGGGGTAGAAGTAGAGCCAAGCAGTAGTCAGGGAGGGGATCCAAAGGGCACAGGCACTAGGACCGAGGTACAGAGCATGAGTTCTTCTGCCACAGACACATCGTAGCCTTCCTTGGGCTCCCATCTAAATAATCAATAATGTCCCGGGCTAACAGCCACTTCTCCATATCTCCCCAACTTATCAAAGCTTGGCAGTTCAACAAAAGCAAGAGAAAGGGAAAATGCTACACCTTTGTTGGATGTTTCAAGAGGCAGGTATGCAGAATCAATGGGACATTTCGCTGGGACATCCAACCCAGACAAATCAGTATTTTCAATGCTGGCTCAAGAAATACTGCAGGAGGACCATCACCGAAATCAAGTTAGAGATTTTCCCTTTACCTACTTTATTGGCCAGAGAAGGGGAAGAAAGAGAGGAGAGCACTAAGATTTTGCTCTTCAGCTCAGGAAACCCTAGAGTTGCCAGACTCTGACATGCATTATAGACACTCTCTAGAGTACTATGCACTGCTCTTGGGAGGACATTCTACCTAATGAAGCACCTTAAGTTTAGGGTCATGCTATGAAAGGGGGATTTTCCAGCATGGAAATCCATGGCTGGAAAATCCAATTTCTGCAGTCAGAAATCTGCTGTAATAAGAGGAAGTCTCAGCCCGTGCAGAACTACAGTACCATCCCAGGGATTTGTGCAACTTGTTCTACCGTAGGGATAAAAACATCATAATCTCTCTTCTTCCAAAACTTGAGTGCTGAGCCAAATTAAATTTCTGTGATTGCATGGAAATTACAGATGTTTGTGAAAATATGGAGGGGAGTGTAACTGGTTTTGTATTGCCATTTCTTACTAAAACACAAATCAGAGGCTGCTCTCTATTGCAGATGCTGCCTGGGTCCTTCAGTCAGGTCCTTCAACCCTGAGCTTGGGTTAATCGTGGCATCCAGTGGAATGGTGGGATTTTCTCCTGCAATGTTAGCTAATCAGTTCCTTGAAGGAACTTCATCAAGGGAAGTATCACCAAGTTTTATGTATCACTGCAAAAGAATATTGTTGAAAAAGTCCCAGTTACCACGGCCAAGAAGATGCATATTTTTAACTTAATTTTCAGCTTGCTATTTCTCTTTCATGACACCACATAAAGGAAAGAAAATTTTCTTCTCTATTATTTTGTTAGATCAGTCATGTATAGCAGAGATGTATAGAGATTTTGGTCCTCAGCTCTTAAGAACACTATCTGACCGTGTAAGGCATATGCAAGTTTCATAAAACCACCTTCAACAGGCTCAGCGTAGGAAGCAGGTTACAGGAAAACAGAAGTTGGGCATTAAAAGGCTCTTTCGAAACAGGCATTTTCTCATAATTGAAGACGACAGTATAAACCTCTTACAGCTATTCTTCAAGGCTTTCTAAATCTAGCTTTGAATAATGCTGGGCGTTATCCTTCCAATTTTTGCCTAAAAAGTTTAAATGTTGGTCTGGAGGAGACACGCCATTTGGAAGCATTATGCAATACTCAACTTACATTTTTTGTTTGATTAAGTTCAAATTCCTCTGACCTTATACCTCTTGCCCTCCATTATTTTTCCTTTTAATTTGTCCATTATAATAATTCTTTCTTCATACTGTATCTTACTCAAACTATTTAAGTGATAAGTGTATTTATTTAAAGCTAAATATGTTTATTGTACCTTCTGCATCCCTCCCTACCGAGCCAAATCATATCTGTTGCTCTGCTTTGGATCAAAGATTTTCCCAGTGTGGAGTCCAGCAGTGTACAAAGCATCCCTCATGCAGGAGGATAATCTGCCCACCTTCATCAGCCCCTTTTCATTAATTCTGAATCTTAGCCCCTCCCTTCTCTCCCCCTGAAGGTGAAGGAGTTTAAAGGTTTTTTTTGAAGGATGAGGTTTCCTGAGAAAGTTGCACTTTCAAGTTGCTAGACAAAAGCAGCTTAAGAGGGTGACCGGGCACTAAGCAAGCATTAGTTTTGAGGCATAAATGGAGATCTCTCGCTTGCTGAAAATAACATACTTTAAAAACATAATAGTTTATGTTGTCTTCTTCGCCTCCCTCCTCATGCCAAGTCACAGCGTCATCCTTACTCCTCCATCACAAACCAACAAAGCAACATCGAACAAAGCAGAAATCTGCTCAAAAAGACTTGGGGAAAGGGTGGCAGAGATCCTCTTCAGCCAGCACATCAGAGGGTGAAGTTCACTGTCAATGTAAGAGGAATTAATTATAGTTTTAGTCTTAGGGCAAATGGTCTATTTAATGGGAACTCCATGCAAAGCTGCAGCAGTGCAGAGCAGTTCCTTCTATAAAGCAAGAAGGCCTTTGCTTCTAATCCCTGGAGAAACAGCACCAAATCAGTCACTGAAGTGTGCAGGCAGGCTCTTTTAGGCCATAACACAACTCACCCTGGAGACACCCCAGGTGCCTGGACCAATAAATCATATCAACTTCTCAGACTACACATGAGTACCTATTAAACAGGAAGGGGGATCACCACAGAACTTAGGAGGTGTCTACAGTTTACCATGATGACTGTTTTCCTATTCCCTACAGCAAGGTCAGTGAAGACCATGCAAAAATTACGTTTGCCCATGCACCATGTTGTCTGCCAAGAGCTGCTTGGAATAAACAAGGGCAGTTTTGGTGCATGACCACATTGCTCCTTCCTGTCTCCAGACCACAGCTGAGTAAATAGTGTTCAACGCTCCCTGATGAAGAAAGAAAGAAAAGAAGGAAGGTACCAGTCAGAATGAGTGAAAACTTGAATCCACAACTGCTACTTTGGTTGCCACCACAAATTACTGTATCTCGAGTTCCAGTAACAAATGAAGCAAATCACAGAGAGTTTAACTCTGACCCCATTTCTCATTTCTTTATGGGCCAATCCAGCCTAAACCATGAGGTGTAGACACACTTGAGTTATCTTTAAATTAGTTATCTTTTATACCAACAGCAGCCTAGCCACAAAAGCTCTGGAGTTCAGTGAAGGCTGTAAAATCTACCCAGGAAGCCAATAAATATGTAGGACTTAGCCTGAATTGCAGTCATTGAATTGCTGTATCTAGGCTGCTTTCGGCACAAGAAGTAGCTATCTACAACGCTGTCACAACACCGTGACAGCTATAAATATGCCCAAAGCAGGAGAATATTTACTGCTCCAAAAAGTCACATTAAAAACTTCCCAGAAACACACGGGTTGCCTTGATGAATATACATTAAAGTTCCCTATTCCCATCATCTTTTATGTACAACCACTACCCAAGCAGGCTGGAGCCCTGGGCAATGGAGCCTTCCCCTGTAGATTATGGTTTCCACAGGTTGCTATTTTTACCACAGTCATCAAGTTATTCAAGAGTCATAAAGTCACAGAGCTGTAAAACAGCCTAATAAATAGTAAATTTTTTTTTTTTTTAATGTTGGGAGAGTCTTTGCTGGCCCTTAGTTATTTAATGTTTCTGGTGTAACTAAGTATCACATCCCCAGGATTCTCTCTAC